>CACRXK020002818.1:0-40340 GCA_902702795.2 Paramuricea clavata | reverse complement strand
TTGAAAAAACTAACTAGGAAAATCAATTATATTGCCTATTCGCGTGAGAATCTTAAGTTTTCTTATTTTGACATAATAGCTATTTTTCAATAAATATATTGATATAAAACTTATTGAATCATTATTTTAAGTTTCAGGCCAGTTGTACCAAAAGTTATAAGCGGTAGCGCATTATAACCAGGACAAAGAATGGGTCATACAGAAGCCCAATTTCTTGGTTTTTCCTATGATTTTCCAATGATTTTGGCGGTTAGCACTTTTTTCCATCCAGCAAACCGCCCTATCGATTTTCTAAAGTCGTTTTTTTTCAATTTTTTATTAATTCGATTAGGGTTAGAGTTAGGGTTGGGGTTAGGGTTAGCCTAGAGTAGGGACTAGGTGTAGGGTTTGTGTTAGTTACATAGCCATTTAAAGGCCGCTTTCCACTTCAACCGTATCGTACACGCGTAAAAACGTTCAGGTTGATGCAATACTGATGAAAACAGGATTGAACAATGTTTTGCTGCCCACATTGTTCATAGCTGTCAACAATATTGAACAATATTCAGGCTCAACAATAGTGTTCAATATTATTATTTTTTTTTTTTTTCTGTGTTGGTGTAGTGTACTCAGGTGAATATGATATTTGTGGTGTTACTCTGAGTGTATATCCACACCGGGCGAGCTTGAAAAATATGGGCTAGTATTCCAAAGGTCGTAGGTTCGAATCCCACCGTGGCCGGGCATATTTTTCAAGCTCGCCCGGTGTGGATATACACTCAGAGTAACACCACAAATATCATAGTGTTCACTATTGTTGACAAGTGTGAACAATGTGGGCAGCAAAACATTGTTCAATCCTGTTGAGCAGCGGGCTCGGCGTTATTTTCCGGTTACCAAAACGTAGCGTATTTCTTTGCTCCTGAGCGCTAGAGTGGAACTAATGATTTCAACACAAAAGAAAATGCTACGATACGGTCGAAGTGGAAAACAGGTTTAACACCTCTTCTCTCTTCCGAAAATGACGTCAGGTCAGTTTGCTGGATGGAAAATACTGCTACTATTAGGATTGCAGGCTTTCTTGCCATCCTACTTTTCCTACTTTTTCCTACTTTTCTTCAACTTTCCTACTTTTCCTATTTTTTATTAAAAATTGCTTGATTTTCCTACTTTTTCCTACTTTTTCTCATATAATCCTACTTTTATAAGACAGCTTGGGGATCAGTATGTTATAGCTCTCGTAATTAGATCTATAGGACTCGTAATTTTTATTCCCTATTTGTGTCCCAGATGATAAGATCTCAGGAGGAGAAGAAGACATTTTCCGAGTATAAATTATAGCATCTCTAGAATCATAATCAATAATTAATAAGACTCTGAAAGTGCCATTTCCGACGATCTAGAGATTCCAAATATTCAACTCCCCCCCAGTTAATCAAGCATCATATATACAGGGCCGTAGCAACCGGGGGGCTGCAGCTCCCCAATAATTTGCTAATAATCATTTTTTTTCAAAATCATGCAGACCTTTATCATTTAATCCATGACATGCAAACTGCAAAGAATGAAGATATTACCCATACTTTCCTGCAACTTATCGAATATATAGTTAATTAAATACGCCTTCGCCCATTTAGTACTGCTAAATTGTAAATTTCGACATACTAAAACGCTGTTTTCTGACCATTAGAATTCTGTCAAGTTTTCCCCAAAGTCCAGGAAACGGCATTTCAGAGACTCTAAATTTAAAAATTTCCTCGGGCCTTCGGCCCTCGCTTTCAGCCCCCCACCCCCAATCGAAAACAGCTTCCTACGGCCCTGATATACGCTTCTGCCGTAGTGCGGATTGGTGCATTGTGTAGCCCAATACATACATTTGAATTGTGTTGCTGCAGAGCAGAATGAGCAGATGCCTTAGCTTTTATACCGATGCAATTTAAACGTTTTGAGAAAAAAATCCTGCATAGATGAATGAGTACATAAAAATATTGAGCACCAAAAATTCACACAACTTCCCTATCAGATATCTAATGGTCTACCCCTTACCACATATATCCTAGGGGGCCAATTTTATATATTTTTGTGTTATTTGCATCTCCAAAACTCCTACTTTTGTCCTACTTTTCTACATGTTTTCCTACTTTATTCCTACTTTTCCTAAAATTCTAGTCCTACTTTTGTCCTACTTTTCTACACAAGGATGCCAGAAAGCCTGATATATATATATATATATATATATATATATATATATATATATATATATATATATATATATATATATATATATATCTCGTATAAAATAGAACATGCATGTTCGTTGTATATATATATTCTTGGTTTGTCCACCTGCACTCCAGGTCCTAACTAAAATATATGGGGCCTTCTGATTGGCTATTTGATATCACTACAGTTAGGTATACGGACCTTGTGCCAAAATAAACATAGAAGTGAAAACAACTTTCTAACATAAACCACTACCCAAAAGGCTGCTAACGCAACTAAAGACAGAAAAACTAATAAACTTGAATTAGCTTTTATGAACTATCAAGCCTGAAATGTATTGTAATCCAATCAGAATGCCAAAAAAAGTATTTTTCACGTAACATCGAAAATGCTGTGCTATGCATATAATTTTGTTTTAACGCTCGTAAATGCATACATTGAGCTATATACAGTACTTGAAGCATACAAACATTGGAACCTTTGGAGCATACTTCTTGTCCTCAAACACTTTTATTTTTACTCAATTTGGTCAAATATTCTCTACTGTATAAGAGTGCTGTCAATAAGAACAAAATGTTTTTGGCGAGTAATATCTGTAGCTGCATGCGTGTCCAAAAAAAATTCTATGTCATAATTCTAATCTTTACATTTGTACATTTTCTATAAGTTCTACTTTTAATCATTGTACCTGACTCTTCCACAGTCTTCAACAAAGCAGGCGCTTGTATGTGCATGCAGGTCAACCTCGTTTTGCTTGCGGGTTGGAACAATAGCAGCGGTGTAGCCAGCTCGATAATTGGGGGGGGGGCATATTCATATATTCGTTATCTGCATTATTAATTTCTTTTGAAATCAATTGTTTTTAAGGTCTGTGAACACGGATATATGAATATGGACACCCCATATCGAGCTGGCTACGCCGCTGAACAATAGAACGCAAAGTTGTTGAGTAAAGAAATGTCGATTGGATCAAAACCATGCAGAGCCAAAGGCTTTAAAATTGTACTTGTATAGCAGTTTGTTAGCCAATGCAAGTTTTAACTACACAACGAAGTAACAAACACCACTGATCTCAAATATATAGTTCGCAACAGTGGAATTTTTCGGCAATTTAATTAAGCATGAAGGACAAAAAATAAGTACGTAAAATAATTAACGTTAAGACTTTCCCGAGATCTCTGAAGCGTCCCGAGGGCGATGATGGGTTTTTCTCAGTTTGGGCCTTCCAGCCAGCGGTATAGAGGGGTGGTGGGGGGGGGGAGGGGGGCTCAACCACTTTTGTTACAAGGTCAGTGGGGCAGATATCCTAATAGTTTTGCAGATTGCATATTCATTACGTGGAAAGTTCTTTTCAACTGTAGTGTTGAAATGATACGATAATGATGTTTGTACTTAGTAATCTGTACTTGATTACTATGAGCGTACTATTAGGTCATGTATGTGGCCCCAACATGGTATATCGATCGGAATCTTATATTTGAAGTTAAGTCCTTTCTTCAAAAAGAAATCACTAATTGAAGAATTACTATAGAAGCAAAAAATAAATATTAGAACTTTCCATGTTTATAATGCGACTGCTTTTGAAAAATATTCGTTATAGTCCGGTTCACTATATTGTGGCAACAACTTCGTGTTATGTGACATCATCAATATGCAAAACCTTCATATAAGTTCTTTGTATGTTTGCATGGCGATAAAACATATAATAGTTTTGTTTGTGGAAACACCACGTAAATTATTATAAAACTTTTATAGTTTTGTACTTGATGTATTGTTGCTGTATTTTTAATATTTAATTTCAAACACCAAAAAAAGAAAAAAAATATGCTTACTAATTCCAATGTAAAGAATATTTACGTCTGCCACTCTTATTAATTAAACTTGCCAGTGGGATATAAATTATGATTTTTTTGTAGACCCCGATAAAAGATGGAAATTACGGCTACGTGGATACACGTTCTCTGGTTGCTAAAGTTGTACGAATTTCTCCTTACAGTTGGACCAGCTATCCATGTTTGAGGGTGGAATTCGTTGGCTGCCCAGCGCAAGGTGAATAGTTGTTCAACTTGCAATATTGCACAATCAACTAACTAGTCGTCATGCATCCATTTTGCGAAAGTCTACAATGCATCCTTCCTTAACTCTTCCCTCCTCTCTCGTTTGGCGTCTTGAGAAATTCGTTACCCGACCTAGGACATGTCAGAGACCTCCCACCTGTGACTTCATAATCAGGGGCGAAACTATAGCCCCTTTTAATTAGGGGGTGTCTGCTAGAATTGCCCTGCGAAAGCCGATGATGCCCTGCAGCAAAAAAAAATTTTTGGCCACTACAGTAAAGTCTCGAAAGTAAACGCCCCCTCGAAAGTAAGCGCCCCTCGAAAGTAAGCGCCTTTTTCAACACTTGCTAGAGAATCTGGAAAGTAAGCACCCCCTCGAAAGTAAGCGCCCCCTCGAAAGTAAGCGCCCCCACCCACCCCCGAATAAGGTTTTGTAAAGTTGTAAAACATAGGGTATATATAAAAGAAACTCTCTAAACCATATGTATATCATATATACTCTATAGCATGGATTTAAAAATGGCCGATGCTGAAAATAACAACTCGAAAGTAGGCGCCCTTCGAAAGTAAACGCCCCCTGAAAAGTAAGCGCCCCTTGAGGCAACTAATTTCGAAAGTAAGCAGGGCGCTTACTTTCGAGACTCTACGGTATTTCTCCCAAAAATGTTGGCGCGGGGGGGGTCCAAAAAATATTTTCCGGACATTCAAAAAAAGGGGCGAAAACATTTTTCCGGACATAAACCAATTAAATGAAGGGTCAAAAAATTTTTTCGCACAAATTCCTGTTAAAACATGCATGAAACCCTTATTTTTTTTACCAATATCTGTAAAATTTATGTCGTCTATAAATTTTATTCAATTCCCTCTGGAAGCCCTGGAAGCTACTTAATAACTCTACATTCTATCATTTAAAATATTTCATTGCCCTGCCAATCCAAATGATTTGCCCTGCCAAACCAGATGATTTGTACTTTGGGGGGTGTCACACCCAGTGGTCACACCCCCGGCCACAAGTTTCGCCCCTGTTCATAATTATATGATTTCGAAAAGACCATGTGTTTCCTATAAGCATACAGTACCTTAATAACACGGAAGCGGGATGATCAGAATATACAGACTAGGTATTTGGAACTTCAAGAGGTTGCTAGAAGCACTGGGATGAGATTTGTGACGTACTGATTGAAATGCTGTAGTTTTAATACCTTTATTAAGGTTTTGAAGACAGTTTATAATGATCAATATTTTCGTGTGAGTCGTTTACATGCGAACTCCATGCGCATGCAAGTAATAGTTGAATGAAAACAATTTTTGCGGGAAAAATCGCTTAGCAATAAAGATCTAACGTGCAATTTATTCAGAAAACAGGACTATATACATTTTCGAAGTCATGTAGGCGCTAGATATCCTAAATCATACTGTACAGGCGTCAGGCATTCGGCAAATTATTGAATCCCAGTCAGGAAATTGTTTTCGTAGTCGGCAAAACCTGAATTGGACAGGGAAGAAAAAAACTAAAATATATGAGTTACACTGATTAAAAATAGTATTTATAGCAAAATTTACGAAAAAATAAAGGAAAAATTAATGAATGACGGTACGTTAACCAGAAAGAAATATATGTCCGGAAAACATTTCCCCCCGGCTCGCCAACAATTTTAGGAAAATAAATATTAATTAGTGGTTGAGATGAGTCGGCAAAATTGCACTAACACCTCTCCATTAAAACAGGGCTACAGTAGCGACGCTTCTATTAGGCGCTGATCCAGGGGCGTAGGAACCGGGGGGGGCAGGCCCCCCAAGTTTTGCCAAGTGCCCTTTTTTTGCGTGAAAAATTTTCATTAAGATTGCATTTTGTGCCCAAAGGGCACTTTTGAAAACTTTCCGGAAAAATTGTTTCATTTCCAAGAAAAATATGATATATCCGGAAAATTTTTTGGTATGTCCGGAAAATTTTTTTTCGTATTTAGGAAAAAATGTCGTATACATATATTTGAGATGACCTTCCCGCCCCCCGCCGCCAACATTTCCGGGAAAAATTTTTGGATGCCCTTTTTTTTCAAAAAGTGCCCCTCAAAGCCCCCAACTTTTAGACGCTTCCTACGCCCCTGCGCTGATCATAATAGTAACTGTAACTTAACTATGCCTTTTTTAGAGTAATATTACCTGCAAGGGTATCTTGCTAATTTTGTGATGGATTGTGCATGGAAAATGTTGTTTAAGACAGTCTCATCTGCATATATATGCATTATTGTTATATAGCAAATGTCAAAGTTCAATTCTCCTGTTTGCCGATTGGTCAAAACCGTATCACGTGCCGGTCCACAAAACGTCATGTTCACTGCTTGCTTTGATGAGTGGGCAACTGGTCAACAATGAAACAATTGTTGACCGGTCAACAATAGAAGGGGTGCAGTGCGCATGCGTCTCAACCGTGAAGTTCCAAAGTTCATTTTATTAAAGTTTTTTTATAAATTAAACATTTACAGCATTCCATTTATCTAGTTTTGGTTTCAAAGTTCACTCCAATAACCGGTGAATTATTTCATGATACTTTGACATTTATATATTATATAACAAAACACTTATTTACTAAGACCTCGGGCAACAACGGCGTTCGAGCCTCGAGGGGACACAAAACACACTCATAAATAAGTAATAATTATTTGAGACATAAAGGAAGAGACTTTGATATAGGAAGGCCTGTTTTCCACTAGGCGAATTTATTTCCTTTGACGGCATTGCCTTTGCTGACGTGATAAACGTACTTAAACCGGACTTAAACACGTAAGGGGTAACACGCGCACATAATATTCCGTTGTCCCCTTGGTTCATCTCGCATAATTAGATGGACATGAATATCCAAATGATTAATTTACAATCACTTTTAATGGACTGGTAACCAGATTCAAAATAATAAAATATTTAGAAAGCTTAATTAAGATTGCGGAAAATTCTCGTGTTAAAATGAATAACGAATTTCAGGCCCGCCATTATTTAATTCGTTGTGTGCGAAAACAACAATACCAGAAGCAACCAAGCAACCTGGGTACGACCATCTATAGAGTTCACTGGGTTGTACCAGAAGGAAGAACCAACATTCAGTACTACAATTCTTTGAACTTTAAAACATTTTCTAACGCACGAAATTAGCAATGCCGCCAATGCGATTGTGTGCAGTATATCAATATTTCTATTAATATTTAATATTATCTTATTCAGCTCCTACGTCGACAGAGTGCACAGGAAACAACTGGCAGAAAGGACCAGGAAAACTTTGCTTTCAAATCAACAGCGTTCCCAAAACATGGACAGGTATAAACGTTTACATATATTGTTGATGTATAATGTAACATCTGTTGCCAATATCGTGTGGAAAAATTAACGCTTATTGACTGGTACCGAGGGAAACAGTATGTTTTCTGGACGCGAGGATACAAGTATTTTATTATATACCAAGTTTCAAATAACCAAAAAGAAACCGAAAACTTCTATAATTTTTGCTCTATAACTCGACGATTTTATTATTCACCTGGAAATAAAAGTAATGTCCACCGTTCAGAGCTGTTGCCAAACTGTTGAATTTCGTGACTGTCGTCACGAGACACGCTCTTGTCCAATGAGGTGCAAGGAAACATGAACTTTGCCACTTGGTATAACGATACCTTTTGTCTGCTCTAAATGTTACAATACTAAAATATATCTCACTTCAACGAAGAAATTTATTTCTTTCGCTGCATAAGAAGAATACTTTTATGCTTACTGCAACATGGTATATCACAGGAATAATATATCGTTATTTCGAACATGATCCAACACTGTGGCGCAATTTACTAACCTACTTTAAAGCCTAGTAGGTAATTGTTCTCCTCCTGGCGGATTATTTCTTTGAAAACTTCAGTTTTTCAACATCGGCTCCAGCTATTTTACAGCTCAAATCTCCGGCTCCAGCTGCGTTGGTTCACAACACAGAGGATGAAGTCTATAACCGGATAATGGCGGATATTATGCAGCTATCAAAGCATGACGCTTGCGATGCGCAACTTCTCTAGTCATAGATATAGATAGATCACAGACATGTAAAGACTTATTGCAATTTGGCTGCTTGCAGTAGACCGCAACAGATATGATGACTTCAGATTATAAGTATACTTCAACAAATTCAATGTCGCCATTATTTGCAAACAACGCTATAATTCTAAGTTACGAAATTGTCACATTTCTTATTCTGACTTTCCAACTGGAGCTGGGAGAAAACACTGCAACTCCGGCCAGCTGACCAAAAAACGCCTTAATTTGCTCTGGCAGAACTCCGGCCTCCGATACTCTGGCGCACAGCACTTTGGCGGATGTGACTGAATGCGTGACATGCAAAATATTTAGAAATGTATACTTCCGAAAAGCAATTCCATACTTTTGGCTGCGAGTTCACTCATTCGCATCTGTCAGGTAGAGAACATCGGCGACAAAATCGCTAGTGTAAACAAGGCTGCCATAGGATGCATGCTATCGAGAATAGCGCATTGTTTATAACCTAAAATAGACAATTCATTCATGACAGGGGCGGCGGAACGGATTTCAGTTTGGGGGGGCTAATTTTTTTTTCTGTGACCCCCCCTCGCCAAAAAAATTTCGGTCAGTGTACCATTTCAGGGGTTGAAAAATTTTTACGGACATATACAAGAAAAGGGCTGAAAAAATTTTCCGGACACACTCGATTTTTAAACAAAATATCCCAAATTTTTCCCATTATACCCAAATTTTCCAAAAATAACCTACATTTTTCCTTAATTATCAAAATTTTTCCAGAGAAAACAAAATTTTCTCGGGGGGGGGGGCTTAGCCCCCCCACTTTTACTTCTGGGGGGGCTTTAGCCCCCCTAGCCCCCCCTGTTCCGCCGCCACTGATTCATGAGGATATTCACCAACTATATTGTCACACCACTATATGTTTATTATCGAAACTTCCATTATTGGAGGCTTAGCCCCCCCACTTTTACTTCTGGGGGGGCTTTAGCCCCCCTAGCCCCCCCTGTTCCGCCGCCACTGATTCATGAGGATATTCACCAACTATATTGTCACACCACTATATGTTTATCACTTTGTTAAGTAATACTTGGAATCATTTCAATCCTCCAATTTAGTGACAAATTACAAGCTAGGTTCTCTCAATTTCATTTTAGATGCGCGCTCCACGTGTTTGGATCGAGGAGGGGATTTACTGACAATCACAACGGAGGAAGAAAAGAAGGCAATAGCGGCAAAAATTAAGTACTCGTCAAGTATTTATTACTGGATTTCCCTAAATGATCGAGATTATCGAAACTTCCATTATTGGAGTAACAATGACGCAGATGGAGTGATCAACTGGGGATCTGGAGCTCCTGATAAGAGTGGCTATACTAGTATGAAAAATATTTTGTTTTGTCGATTCACTGATTAGCCCAAATGAGAGGCAAAATATGGCAACGATTAGGAAAATTTATGGAATGGACTATTATTTCGCTGGCAACAAAAGTAACAAAAACAATTATAATATCAATAACAGAACATTGTGTTGACATGAGTGACGATGACACCAGCGACAGCGAAGACAAGGACCGTTACGACTACCTATACTCTTTAATAGACTGCTTTAGCAAACATCACATGACGTCGACGAGAACGTGAAAATGACGTGCATGTGGGATTTTACTTCGGTTTAATCTAGGACGTCGTTTACGTTGCGTTTAGGACGGCATTTAGGGTTTTTTCCACGTCCTCCTGAGAACGTCACAAATTTATGCATGGTTTGAAAAAAAAAGGACAGTATGCACCACAAAAACTATCCTATTTTGTTCCCCATATTTTCTTCTATATTTGTAGCTGAATTTTGTTTTGATTGATAAGTTTGTGTTCTTATATTTCGCCGAATTTTGGATGCGTTGATTTTTGGCAAGTACATTTAACGCAACAAGAAAACAACAGGACTGCAAACATTGTTGACCACTTCGATACTGCCTCTATTTCTGACCGAAAGACACAGTTTGTGTTCTTATATTTCGCCGAATTTTGGATGCGTTGATTCTTGGCAAGTACATTTAACGCCATAACAAAACAACAGGACTGCAACTACTACTACTACTACTACTACTACTACTACTACTACTACTACTACTACTACTACTACTACTACTACTACTACTACTACTACTAACACTAACACCGCGGAGAAACGTCTGCGCATGCACCAAATTATGAAAATATGGCGGGGAATTTGAATATCAATTTCTAAAACAAAAACATGCTTATATAATTCATGTAAAAAATTGTTGATTTTAACGGACACGACTTCGAAAATTTTTGCAAAATTATTCAAAACAAAAATTCAAACTCAAAAGTTAAGAAAACTCTCGAAAAGTTAAGCTTCCTAACCCACTCAAATTGCAGAATTAAAGTTTAAAAGTTAAAAAGTTTAAATAAAGTTTAAATTATTGTGAACACGAAAATTTTTTATATTTGGCGACACAGTTTTTTTTAAAGAAATGTATCTCAAACGAAAATTTGGAAATTGTCGTTGCTTAGTTGATAAACAAAATGTTTCAGAGAATAAATTTGTCAACAATCACCTTTAGTTCATGTTCTTGTACAATACAATTTCTTGAACCTTCTGGCTGTATTTATTCCTAGTTTTTAGAATGACATGTTCATTTTTGCGCTCGAAATCTGGCTGTAAAGAGGCACAATGAAGTCACTCCTTTTTACCGCCATTTTGAGCCTTCGGAAACGTTCGGAACAGCTTCTCATCAAGTTCGCAATACTATTACAGGTAAGGTTGACGCATGCGCAGACGTTTTTCCGCGATAGTATACTACTATACTACTACTACTACTACTACTACTACTACTACTACTACTACTACTATACTACTATACTACTACTACTACTACTACTACTACTATACTACACTACTACTACTACTACTATACTACTACTACTACTACTACTACTACTACTACTATACTACTACTACTATACTACTACTACTACTACTACTACTACTACTACTACTACTACTATACTACTACTACTACTACTACTACTACTACTACTATACTACTACTACTACTACTACTACTACTACTACTACTACTACTACTACTACTACTACTACTACTACTACTACTACTACTACTACTACTACTACTACTACTACTACTACTACTACTACGACGACGACGATGTCGTCGATTGCCAAAAAAGGAAAACGATTCTCGACCGTTAATATTGGCCGTTTACTATGGAGTCCCAAACAACAGTGCAAAAATTTGTTGCATTGTCCGCATTGACCTCACCTCACCTGAACTATTTTGTTAAGCGGAACTACTACAGGCAGTTTGCTTTGCCCACAAGGCGTTTTTTTAAGAGTTCTTTAGTTGGGAATGGGGCATCAAGGAAATGACATCTAAATACAGGGTTGAAACATTTCATTCTATGAATCATTCATAAAACACTCTTGAAACAAGTCTTTCCTTTTCTTGTCAGTATTCTACACAAGAGCAACCTTAACGGGGTAAATTTGTTTACTCGAAAAGCCAACATAAGTTCTGGGCCTTGCTCTCCCAGCCTATGTGTTAAAAAGGCCCTATTTACCCAGCTCATTTATATAGCTCCACAAAATGGTAATTTTCTTATACAGAATATTGCTCCGTTGAGCTGGGAAATGACCAGCAACGTTTACTTTTAATATAGATACAAAAGGCTGTGTTAAGATGAAGCGAAGCGGGTCTTGGATAGATTCCGAATGCTCCAATCGTTTTGGGTTTATCTGCATGAAAGGAGGTAATTTGAAAATTTTTGTTGAATTTGAAGAGTTCGGTGATTGGATACCAAAAATTTTAAATAGAAGGAAAAGAAGGATTTTAATTAAAACCTATATGAACTGCTGTTCCTCATTTCTCCATTACCGTCAATTTAAACTTGACAGACAACAACGCGTGTAAGAGTAGTCGCGACTTAATAAATTGAACGTGAATCTCGAAATATTAAAATATAATATTTTAGTTTGGTTAATTTTTAAATTTTTCAATAGTCTAGAACAAACAAACAAAAAAATAAATAAATAAATAACTTTTTTATGGAATAATAGTTTTCGAGACTCGAAAGTATTTCAGTCATAATAGTAAGATTTTTTTGATTTCCAGGAAAACCAGCTACCTTTTTGAAAAATGACGCTTTATATGTACTAGATAAAACATGAGCAGCCGATCTGTATCTGATATACAAACTCGAGCCGAAGGCGAGAGTTTGTATATCAGATACAGATCGGATGCGATCGTACTTAAAAAATCGGATCGTACTTAAAAAATGATCCATCTTATGAGTTCATTGGCGAAGTAATTTTAAAAATAAACATTGTCTAAGACGAGAAAATCAAAGCTGAAGTTTATGTATATCAGGACAAATCTTTATCCGATTTACAAACATGGATTAAACAATCATTTCTTTTGTATTTTCCTCGTGTGATATTAATGAATTTTTTAACTATATATACTGTTGTATTTAAATCTATACATTATCAGAAATCAATTTTGATTGATAATATATGTAAGAACTAAGAAGTATTTGTATAAATGGAGTATATGTTGTAGACTACATTCTAGTAGCCTTATTCGAACGCGAAATCTAGACAAGTAATCACTTTTTACAATTTTTAACGGATCTTCCAAATATAAAGAAGAAAATTTGTGCCGTGCGTATCATTCATTTTTATCATTTTTATTTATTAGTTTACGGATTTGACCATAGGCTGCCCAAAAGTGCGTGTTGAAATTTTTACCCTCGCGCGTGGCGCTCGGGCATGCATCGAGTCTACACAGTTTATTATTATGACATAATAATAATAATAATAAAGTCATAGTAATAAACTGTGTAGACTCGATGCATGCCCGAGCGCCACGCGCGAGGGTAAAAATTTCAACACGCACTTTTGGGCAGCCTATGATTTGACTTAAAAAAAAACCCAGGTCAGTAGGTCGGAAAAAATAGTTTTAAAAACACACTGAGAGAGAACAAAATTTAATAATCTCTTTTCATTTCTTATCCTTAACTCAAAAAACGAAAGAAAAACATAGCTAATCTCCATATTGATTGTCACTACGATAACATGAGCCAGCAGTACTTAAAGTCAAAGTTTACTTGGCCTGTACTTCATGTTAGAACCCCAATTTAACTAAAATTAACTAAAGTTGTAAAAGTGTTGACATCCAAATTTTTTTATTTTTTTACTTTCTGAATATTTACGGTCGGCGGATCCGTAAGCCAATGAATAAAAAAAGTCTCGCCTGGCTGTATGAATGATTTTTTACTTTTTTTATGTAGAGCATTATACTGAAACAAATTTTGTCCACGCTGGTCCAACTGGAGGTATGTATATATTGCGTAGTATTATCTATACTCTCAGAAAGCTGGATATATAATAATATGTTAATGAAGGATTTTTTGAAGATGTAAATTGCGAAGTTTATAATTGCTGCGTTGCGTGAATTTGTAGGAGACTAGTGTTTATATGGAAGCCGTGCTGGCCCGCTTAGCGAGGAGTAATCTCCGAAATACCCTTCAGCATTTAGTTATATCGAGTTAGATCCCCCAAAATCCTGATATTCACTCGCATACCTTACGCTGGCACTAGACACTGGCACTAGTGGTGTCAGAACAGGTTTTATTTTAGGGGAGCTATAATTTTCCCCTAAGTTGGGTACCGTAATTTTCAATTAAGCCAGTGCAAGCACGCAAAACATGATCCAACTGTCACAGCAGTAGCGTAGGCCTCAGCGTATAAGAAGATGTTTAAAGTTAAGGAGGCCAGTGGCATACTTCTCCAGAAAAATTGATGCTCGGAGGGGCCATTTTTGGCAATTTCTGGCACCGAATTGAAGAATTTAGATGGCAAGAACATACACTGTCACTCCGTCACTGTAAAAAAATGCTTCATAATTGTTGTTTTTTTCAGTTTGGATATCTATAGTGGGAGCTAAAATCACCAGCAAATTTGCATATTTAATAATTTAATATTCACGCTTTCTAAACAAATACTTTCTAAATACGATTTAATTCATTTTGGGGGGGGGGGGTTATAGAAGGCTGTTCATACGCCCCTGACCGACATTTCTATTGTTCTCAATAGGGTTTTATTTCGGTAAGAATAAAAGCAAGGGGAAAATCCTGATGGTTGGTTATTTGGCTGCTCTAACTCTCCTTCCCCAAACAGAATATCGTGAAAGAAATCTATACATTTTCATCTGATTCCGATTGCTTGAAAACATTTTGCGTTACATAGCCATACTAATAGTTCGTCGCTACATAGCCATACTAATAGGAGTTCATAATTTAAACTCATTCACGGCTTGATTTGGCATGATATAATAATTATACAATGCTTTCATAAAATGGTTTGAATCTCAGTTTTATATAAACCCATGGTAACAAACTCTATTGTTTTCAAATATGTATTACTATATTGTTAAGTTTAATATAGGTTCTTTCTATAATATAAACGTGGAATAACAATAACATGGCGTCCATGAAAAGGCGCGAAAACTGTCAATACTTCATGTTATGAGTGTATAATGTTTGTCTACTTATTTTGTCTTAGGGACGGACATTAGATTTGAGAGGGGGGGTTGGGCAATTTTTTTGTGCATGAATTTTTTTTCATCCCTCATCTGTTGGCAAGATTTTTTTCTATAACATTCCTTTGCACGATATTTTTTAAAGATACCCTAAAAAATTTTTCCCGGAAAGTTCGTCGCCGGGGGGGGGGGACAAACATTTTCCGATTGTCGTAAAAGACCATTTTAGTGTTTTAATGTTTTAAATCAATTGTATTACGATTTTAAAATTCAGTTCTTGCTCGATTTTTTTTCAATAGGTTTGTTGTGCTGGATGTTTTTCCTGGATGTTTTGAAAACGTTTTCTGTGCTCGAATTTTTTTTTGGTATTTGCCTACCCCCCCCCTACCCCCTCAAATATCTAATGGTCCGTCCCTTAGTTCAATATATTTTATCTTAATTGTTGTTGGTGAACGAGTGAATAGAAAACAAAAGAATTGATGCATATCAAATGCAAAAGCCCAGGGTTTGCTTTTATTACAATCATGGTAATTCAAACTAATTTTAAAAACGATACATATTATAAAGTAAATTTCATGGTGTGTCAGTCCTTACAAATTTTAACTAAGTGAGTTCATTACCTTGAACGTTAGTTTCATAGCAAGATACATTCCTCGGAAGCGTGACCCTCACCTAAGGTTTCCTCGGGGCACGCCCCTCGGGTTGTATTGCGCTGAGAAACCTTGTTCTCGGTAATTAACTGTTATGTATACCTAAAAATTAGTAATAACATAGCTAATATGTCTAAGGGAGGTGAGAAAACTTATTCTTAACTAAAAATGAATTTTAATGTTAAATATAAAACAACGCAAAAACGCTCACCATTCAAAGGACACATTTTGGTATAATTTTATAGTAACTGATTTATTAAGAATAGAACCTTTGCAACAAATTAAATGTTGGAGGGGGGTCCTAAATTTTCTAGATGAAGGTGGGGGCATCTTGAAAGACTAAGTAAAGGTCTTTCGATTGGGGGCGGCTCTAAAAATGTTCAATATTTGGTATTTTTCACACACACCCCCCCCCCTTCCCGTTATTAATGACCGGTCCCTAACTACTGTATATAATCTTGAGTATCTTGAACGGTCTGTGCCAGTGCATAGGTAGTGCATGTCACGTGAAAAATACAAGGAGAACGTCGATGTTTCGAGCGAAGGCCCTTCGTCGGGAAGTTTATATGGTAGCCTTCCGACGAAAATTAACTAATTTGCCGACGAATAAGGGCCTTCATTCGAAACGTTGAAGTTCTACTTCAATATATCCATAGTCTTTCAAAACATGGTTTGGAAACTCCGCTAAAGTCTTTGTTCTATCTTTTTGTTCGCGTTTATGCAGTTTTGTGCACGCGGTGCACGGTCAATGAACGCATTGTATTTCAGTATAATGAACGAATCATCCAATAGCAACGTTTCAGTTCAGTCATTCAACCATGCTATTTAAATATTAATAAACCTAAAACAAAGGATGTGCACGGTGCAAGGTACGGCTCAACATAAAATCCTAGCTCATTATAACCGCTTTGAAGTTTACCGAGTTTCCAGACCATGTCTCGAAAGACTATGATATATCCGATTAACCAATGTATACCTTTTTAGTATGGATGAGCAGTGCAAAATACTACTGGCCCTTGTCTTCCATTGACAACAACACTGTTCTTGGTACAAAGATTGGTACAATAAATGGTAAAGTAACACCAACATCAGGAGTGAGAGGAACGCCAAACACAGCGCTACAATTTTCTAGTGAGGGTTCATATATCGACGTTGGGAAGTTTGAGAAAGAATGTTTTGGAAATCCTGATTATTGCTTTGGCTTAAGTTTGTCATTTATGGCTTGGTTTGATAAGACTGCAATTAGTTCGTCCAAACGAGTATATATCCTGGATTCAGTGGAAGATGAAACTAAATATAAGGGAATGAGTGTTTTTATTCAAAGTAATAACCTCTGGTTTGTGGTATCTAAGACAGCCAGATATGTGAATACATTTGTGCCAATAGTCGATAACGAATGGCGTCATTACGTGATGAGGTACAACGATTCTGCTAGCATCAGTGTTTCCGTAAATGGTCAAGATATTCCAGCAAAACCAAGGTAATCATTTCAGATCTTTTTCTCAAACCAATGATCCTAAATACTAGGAAAAAAATGTGAAATCCATACTATGAAATTTGCAATTGCACCACTATGAAATCCATAGTATATGAAATCCATATAGTATATTACTAAGCCGAGTAAATTAATAACTTTTCGGCTAACGTATTGTATGAAAAAAAAATTTATTTCTTATAGATCTGTTTAGTATATAAAAACATATGATATACAGTTAATTAAAAGGTTGTCCTTTCCGAGTCAAAACTGGAAAGCACAATGAAGATGCACACGTTGATGAAGATGCACACATGATGCACATCATATTTCCGATACTTTGCAGTTACGGTTGCCATGCTGCTCACCCCAAAATGAATTGGAACCGAAGCTAGAGTGGTTGTACAACTTGCCACCGCAATTTCTCAAACTCAAATTTTGTAAACCAGGGGGGGGTGTCTTTTCCAACAAACTAAAAATGGCTTGCGCACAAGATTTAAAAGCTTGAATCGTATTTTGAGTTAAAAATGGATGAAAAATGTATTGGGTGATTAATTGCTGCACGACAATTTGCTTCAGTTTAAGCCCTTTAACTATTCAGCAAACTTACATTTTCCCCTAAAAATCAGCCTTTTGCATGCTTAATTAATGCCTTTGCCTAATTTGCATATGTCAGCAATATGCAAATTAGGTAAAAGCATTAATTAATTAAGCACTAAAGCAAAATTGTCTGAAATTTTGTCAGCAGTTAAAAACCTACACATTTTCCACCCATTAACCCAAAATACGATTAAGGCTTTTAAATTTCGTGCCCAAGCCATTTTTAGTTTGTTGGAGAAGATACACTCCCCTGGTTTACACAATTTGAGTATGAGTATTTTTTTATTATTCTACATTATTCATTATTCTACATTATTCTATATGTAACAAAAACTTGATACCACGACTCCACGAGCTGTTTTGCGAAATTGAGAGCGATTTCAAATCTGTTGTTCCAGCACGATTTTCGGTTCTGAAACGGGCCCGATTCGCAGGCAAACAGTGCACGCAAAGCAGGCTGGTCATTTCCCATTGTTTAAATGCCCCACACTCAAGTAACCACAAAGAGTAAAAAATGCGCTGCTTAAATGTTTACGGTCGGAAACGTGGGTGTGGGCAAAAATAAACAATTTGTCTTAATTATAACAATAAATCGACACAACAACAAATAATTGTATTTCTTCAGTGAAAATACTGCATGACAATCTCAACTAGTGACTGTAAGCAATGTTTTCCACCATTATGGACCGCTGGATAATTTGTGTGTAATTTATATAAATTATATACAAATTGTATACCACACCGACCGAAAACGAGTCGCTTTTTTCTTAAGAAAATAAGAACCTATGTTTAAGAAACTTGGAAAAATCTAGATTCTTATTTCAGTCTTTATTTTAGAACACCGCATGGTCCAAGCAATGACAAATCAATAAAGAGTTTTAAAATTGGGCTTCACCAAGGCTCCGGTGCTAAATCTGGTCTAGTGAAACTAGCCATGGTTGCTTTCTGGGATAAGATGTTATCGAATTACGATATTTCTTCAATTTACAAAGCAGGTGAGTACTGTTTATTTGATCAACCGAATTGATCAATTTCATCAGTTTTTCGCAATTACTCACCCGTAGCTAGCAAACATTAATTGCCATGAATGCACGGAACTGGCGCTTTCTCGCGTTTCAAGCTTCGTCACGACTATTGCCAATATATTAGCCTACTGGTAATGGCCGTCGAGTGATTTAGTTCTTTTCTTCATTTGCTCTATTTAGAGTTTGGATCTTGCCAATCTAGTTGGATGGAATATGGAATGTCATGCTACCAGATAAACAAGGACACAAAATCACATACTTATGCAGCCAGCGCGTGCCAGCTCTCGGGAGGAGATCTTATTAATATCGATACCAATGTTGAGCAAGCATTTATTTCAACTAAAAACAAAGCTCAGCCATGGATTGGTAAGTATTTTGAAATTTGAAAAGCTACTGTACCTCGTTGTTGTAATTAATTAATAACTAAAGAGAATTTCTTGAAAAATAGCAGAGGAGCAGCGTACTGGAACAACATCCCAATAAACTTGTTGAAAATCTTGGCTTATAGACGACATTTATTTCTAAAATTACTTCGCCAATGAACTCTTTAGATGGGTCGTTCTTTAAAACACTCGCAGTCCGTGCTTTATCAGATATAGAACACTCGAACACACCCAAAATGAATTGTCTCCTTTTTGTCACAACACTTTCTAATATAATTTAATTGATCTTATGTTGAATAATCAAACTTGAGAATCATACCTGATAATAGGTAATTTTAAGACATATACAATTTAATTAAACTACTCTGCTATTATTTTAATATTTTTAATATTTTAATATCATATATCTACAAAACCAAAAACTGAAGTAGCGATTATATATATATATACAGGGTGTATCAAAAAAAGTATTTTGAAATTGCTCTCAATTCCACAATTCTGTTCATGAAATGTATTTTTTTATATGTATGGATTGCTTGAGTTCTTAAATTATGGAAAATATAAAAAAGTTGAAAATATTAAATTTTGCTATCCAGGGGGGTGGTCAACTTTTGCTCTCCTAAAAGTGGCTTGCGCACGGAAATGACAAACGGTATTCTTTACTTGAGTTCATGTATGAAAAGTTCGCTATTTGTTGCATTTATGATAAAATTTCGGCAGGATTTTACCGAGTACAAATCCTCCGAAAAGCCTATGAAAACGTTACATTTTTCTCTGTTGGTGCTGTTCTTGCTTCATTATGAATTCATTTTTACTCCCATGAGACGTTCTGTGGAATTTCCATGGAATTTGTGCTTTCGAGTTGTTTGTGCTGAAACGCATTCTCTCGTATAATACCCCGTACACTTTGAAATGGCGATGCCACAATTTACCCCGCAGCAGAGAGCTTTTATGCATGGTGCAGAGTTCCTCCGTAGCAACAACATAAACTTGGTTCGCCAAAGTTTCACGAACGAATATCCAGATGTACGATGCCCTTCACGTATTCGCACGTGAAGGCATCGTACATCTGGCATAATTCAAGATCAGTAAACTCAATGTTTTTAACAATAAAAATGTTTTAAAATGTTAAAAACATTAAGTTTGCTGATCTTGAATTATGCTTAATTGATTTTCCTAGTTAGTTTTTTTTTCAATTAAAAGGCCTGAAATGCGCCTTAAAAACCATCATTCAAAAGGCTGAACTGTGCCTTTAATGGTTGGATCAACAAACGTTTTACTACGAAAAACGTTTCTCTTGTGACCGGTCCCTAATGAAAAGAAAAATTGGTGAGAAAAAACGCAAAGTTGATCGCAAATTGACCATAAATTTGCGTAATAGACTAAATTTTGATCTCAACAAAAATTTCATTACAGCTTGAAAGAGCATCACAAAATTAGTAATATTCCAAAGTTTCGTTGCAAAATGTTGTAAAATGCGGAAAATATAGTCTTGCGAAATTTGCAATTTTCAGTCATTTTAGATTACAAACCGGAAATTGACAGTCTCGAAGGGTTTGGGGCATCAATTTCCCGTTTGTAATCTAAAATGACTGAAAATTGCAAATTTCGCAAGGCTATATTTTCCGCATTTTACGACATTTTGCAACGAAACTTTGGAATATTACTAATTTTGTGATGCTCCTTCAAGCTGTGATGAAATTTTTGTCTAGACTTGTTTAGTTCAAAATTTAGTCTATTACGCAAATGGTCAATTCACATCATGTATAACTACTGCATGTAGTTGAATTGCTTGTTATTTTGTTTATTACAGGTCATGGCAAAGAGCCTCATTCACGCCGCAAATTGTTACTTTTATAAGAATCACTGGAACGAAGAATAGTGTTAATGAGGTGAGCCTGACCATCAGTGATACCCACCTATTATTATATTATCGACCTCTTGCACTAAATGGACTCTGTAATATAGACAATTCCCATTATAGACTAATTTTAAAACTAGGCAAGGAGATGCAAATAAATCACCACAGCTAGAAAGAGCATACTAAAATGAGTAAAATTGTTGCGAAATGTTGTAAAATGCGGAAAATATAGCCTTGCAAATTGTGTATATTCTTTTCCATTGCGCGTGGAAATTGCTACAACTTTCGGCCAAAATGTGGTAAGGAATGTGGTAGGAATTTCCGCACGCAATACAAAAGTATACAAGATTTGCGAACTTTGCAAGGCTGTATTTTCCGCATTTTACAACATTTCGCAACCAAACTTTGCAATTTTACTCATTTTAGTATGCTCTTTCTAGCTGTGGTGATTTATTTGCATCTTCTTGTCTAGTTTTAAAATGAGTCTATAATGGCAATTGTCTATTATTAAATGGACTCTGTAAATAAAAAAATGGAAACTGTATAATTATTCTATAATGTTTTCCAGGTGTTCCACTGTGTTCATTTCGAGTGCCCGGCTACCTCTTTGACAAGCACAGCACCGTCGCACAATGCAAATGTTGGAAATGACAACAATGAGCAGAATAACACCATATCTGACTGAGTTGTTGAAGATGGTTCAAAAGTCCCAGCAGATCATTTTAAGAAATATAAGAAAAAAGCACTCCGAATAACAATAGCGAGCTTAAGGTGGCTTCCTACAGTTGTTTAAGGGGAGGGTCAACCCAAAAATTGATTGAAAAGTGAAAAAAAAATTTGTGTTAAAACAGAGGTTTAGACCTTTGTTTAGTTATTGCAGATTGATTTACGTGTATTTTCTAATTTTTTCCTGTGTTTTTGAGCAGTTTTTACCAACCGCATGTATATTTCCCTTTCGTTGCCATGGAAACTGAAGAGCATTTTTTTTTAATTTTGGCCGCTCCTTTGTTAAAAATCTACTGCTTTGTTCAAAATTGAGAGGAAACTACAAGTAAGGCCTGCTGGCTTTGTGTTCAGCGGTGTTCAACACAAAAATTGCATTATGGGACACGAAAGCACGCTTTCACGAGCACGCTCACTAATTCCAGTTGATTTCAGAAGAAATTTTCCTAGTTCAGTAAGCTTTTCAATGCGTAATTGTTGGTTAAGCATGGGACTGGTAACGAAATGACGTGATCATGTCGAGTTGAAATTTTACTAGTCATTTATTACAGTATACTCAATTTTCAAAAGATTCTATAAAACAGTTTTTGTGGAACAAATTTCATGTAATATCTCAAGATGTGTGAGAAGACGCGAAAGACTAATTACATTTACCGATGTCAATTCTTTCTCCTCAATTGACCATTTGCGTAATAGACTAAATTTTGAACTAAACAAGTCTAGACAAAAATTTCATCACAGCTTGAAGGAGCATCACAAAATTAGTAATATTCCAAAGTTTCGTTGCAAAATGTTGTAAAATGCGGAAAATATAGCCTTGCGAAATTTGAAATTTTCAGTCATTTTAGATTACAAACGGGAAATTGACAGCCCCAAACCCTTCGAGGCTGTCAATTTCCGGTTTGTAATCTAAAATGACTGAAAATTGCAAATTTCGCAAGGCTATATTTTCCTCATTTTACAACATTTTGCAACGAAACTTTGGAATATTACTAATTTTGTGATGCTCTTTCAAGCTGTAATGAAATTTTTGTTGTGATCAAAATTTAGTCTATTACGCAAATGGTTAATTAGAACGGGTTCAAGAAAGAGCATTAAGAGCAGTGTTTAATGATAAAGTGGCTGGTTATGAAGAGCTACTGAGTAGAGCTAATCTACCAAGCCTGCAAAATAGGAGATTGCAGGATATAGCAATCCTAGTGTACAAGGCAAAACACAATCTTTGCCCACAACATATATCAGACCTCTTCACTAGTAAAATACTCGTTTTAGTTTGAGAAAATCAGACATAAGTATTCCAAGATTCAACACTAGAACGTATGGGAAGCACTCGCTAAGATACCTCGGTGCTAAACTATGGAGTAAGTTAGATGCAGGGGTAAAAAGCAGTGCAACATTAGATATTTTTAAGTCAAAAATTAGAAAAATTAATATAGATTTTCTTATGACTGAAAACTGTCGCAATTGTGCACTATGCAGCAATTAGTAATTGGAAAGTATTGCATGTTCTAATATTTATATGTAGGTTATTCAAATCTTAGACTATGTATTTAACATATATAATAGTTGTATATCTGTAAATAGCTAAATAGTGTCCCCAATTAGTAGACTTATGTCGGCTATGTATTCTTGACACTTAAATAAAAGTTTATGTATGTATGTACTGTCCATGCATCTGAACTCTAAAGTTGCGGTCGAACAAAATTTACTATAATTTTGTTTTTAAATTATTGCATATATATGTTGCAGCTACTAATGGCCAAGATCCGCAGAACCACGATGAAGATGAGTACATGTCAGATGATGATCACTACATTTGTAAGTTGAATAATTATTCAGGAGCTTTATAATTTGACAGAAAACCTCGTAATTAAGGCAAAAAAATCCCAGTTTGTCAATCAGCTTAGCTAACGCCTGCATCTGTTTTTCTTGCTGCAGGGAATTTTTTTATTTAATTTTTATTAATTATTTAGAATAAATAATAATTATTGCATGTTTTCATCACTTTTTCATCACAATTAAAGCATGCGACATCGAACATTCTATGCATCAAACAGTCTAGCTAGTTAAAATTAATACCTGATCAGTAACTTTTACTTTATTGATCAACCATTCTTGCAATAATGATTGTTATTTTATACCGTTTTACTAAATATTATGTTTAAGTGGTGTTTGTGACTTGTGAGAATCAAATCAGGTGATAGTATTGAACTGCCTTATAGCACAATTGTGCCGTATGTTTTGAGCATATTCTTCCGTCCAAGTAAATAAATTTTACCCGCGCCCACACCAACATTTTTTGCTGTCTTCTGATGTTAAACCTGGATTTTTTTACATGGCCTAAAATGAGTACTAGTAGCAGCCCCCAAATGTATCCCCAACCACAAGCCATGACCCTTTGTGACTGTTTAAGACTGCTTTTTCAGCCATTGTACAACATACATGATGGTGATACTTAGCCTTAGTTAAACAAATGTTCAAGAACAAACCAAAAATTATTTGATATTTGCGAAAACTCGGTTGTCCTTGAAAAAATACATAAATCGTCGACGCTTCACTATAATTTACTATAGAGGCCTACAAGAAGCGCAAAATAGTATGCAGTTGTATACGATAAATCGCTCTAGAACACCACACAATACACAAATGTCAGAATGCGAAATTTAGTTCAGTGGGTAGAAGTCCTGAACTCTTCAAATATGTTGACGAGATAAAACCGTACTTTATTTTGACTTGTCCTTTACCCGGTTTAAATACCGCTGAAATTTCGGGTATTGGACAATGCTAATGAAACCGAAGGTCAGACGAAAGCCGCGGGATATTGATAAACCTCCGGATCGTATATCACAAAATATTTCAATTACTCATGGCGTAACACTTGACACGCTGACAAAAGTGCGTGTGCCTCGCAGTCCGTATAATTATGTCGCATATTTCTGTCCATGTTTCAAAATTTTCTGGGGGTATACCCTGAACCCCCTAGGGAGCTCGTGTCTTCGATGCTTGAGTCGATATATACAGCCAAACTCCGAATATGATTTTGGTTTGTTTGATAATCTACTTCCTAATGAGCGTTGTTTCAAAATTGCTAATCTTAATATTAATAGACTTTTAAAACATATAGACGAATTACGAGTATGCATGACTAAACAACAACTAGATATTTTAGCAATCAATGAAACTAAAATGTATTCTGATGTACCCCTAGATTTAATTTCCCTGGAGGGCAATACCTGGGTTTTTAAGAAAAGGAATAGATCTGGTGGGAGTGTTGGTTTCTACATACGAAATACAATTAACTTTTTGATAAGACCTGACTTGGGTCATCATGATATTGAAGCTCTTACGATAGAAATTCATAAATATAAAACCAAACCTTTTCTAGTTTCAACGTGGTACAGACCACCTAATTCACCCATTGACTTGCTAACAAAATTCGAAAACATTCTATACGGCTTATTGATACGGAAGAGAAAGAGAGCATTATCCTGGGTGGTATAAATTGTGATCTATTACACAAAAATCTAGATCATATGACGAAAGAACTCAATTTCATTACTAGTATCCATAGTAAGCGAAATAAGAACTTATTAAAGAAAAAGGCCTTGAAATCTAAAAATGAAAATGATTAGCAAATCTTCAAATCAGCTAGAAATTCTTATAATAACTAATTAAGTCGTCCATTCGCCATCATTATAGTGTTGAGATTAGGGATAATCAAGGAAATACGAAGAACATGTGGAAAACTATTAATAACTTGATTCATAAATCAAAAAAATCTCAAAATATAACTGAGATCCGTAACGAGAATGGTGAAATGGTTAATATTCCAGGCATTCTAATGCATTTAATAATCATTTCACTGATCTTGGTTTCATTCTTTCCCAAAACATCTGAAGTTGCTCTATTCCACCAGAGAGTTATATCAGTGAATCAAATGCAGGAATTTATTTTCTGTGAAATAACTGAACAGGAAGTTTGCCAGTTATTATCATCATTATCATCTACTAAGGCATCGGGCCTAGATGGATTACCAGCAAGACTTATTAAACTGGCCTCACCTTATATTGCTAAATCGCTGACAACAATATTTAATAGGTCTATATTCACCGGCATATTTCCATGTGAGTGGAAAAATGCAAGAGTCACCCCAATTTACAAAAGTGGCCATAAATCTAATATGGATAATTATCGACCCATATCTATTATTTCGGTAATTGCCAAAAAAATGGAGAAACTCGTACATAACCAGGTCTATTCCTATTTACATGCAACGGGCAAATATACTAAGTAATAAACAAATTGGCTTTAGACCTCCCACTCCACTGTTACTGCATTGTTAAAAATGACAAACCATTGGTATCAAAATATGGATGAAGGGTTAATCAATGGAGTTGTCTTTTTAGATCTAAAAAAGGTATATTTGATACCGTTGACCATGGTATTTTATTTAAAAAAAATATTTATATGGAGTGAGAAGAAGGGCGCATGACTGGTTTAGGTCCTATCTGTCTAATCGTACCCAGTATTGTCAAGTTAATGGCAAACTGTCTGAACCACGAACAATAATTACTGGTATTCCGCAGGGCTCAATTCTTGGACCCTTACTCTTTCTTGTTTACATATATGACTTGCCAAATTGCTTAAAAAGTGCGGATTGTGACATGTTTGCTGATGATACTCAATTAGGAACGGCAAATAAGGATGTCAAAAGAATTTTTGAAACGTTAAATGATGACCTAGCAAATATTTCAGTTTGGATGGCGGCCAACAAGCTGAGCTTCAACAAAAGCAAAACTGAATATATGTTTATTGGATCACATCAAAAACTTAAACAGTGTAACTCCGAATTGCAAATAAAAATTGGAGATACGCCTATTCAACGAGTAACCGTTACTAAATCACTGGGTATGATGGTAGATGAGACCTCAACCTGGCATTCTCAAACAGATCTAATTACAAAGAAAGTGAACAAGGGTCTTTACGTCCTTAGACGATTAAGAGATTTTGTTGATGTAAGGACTCTAGTAACAGTTTACAAAACCATAATTCAACCACACTTTGATTACTGCTCGCAAGTATGGGGTTGTCTTGGAATTACCCTTCAAAACCAATTCCAACGTTTGCAAAATATAGCAGCACGTATCATTACAAAGCGTGGCTATGAATTTAGATCATCCGTATACTTAAAGAATTAGATTTACCTAATTTAAGTCTCAGAAGAAATAATCAGTTATGTACTACTATGTATCAGGTAAATAATAACGTGGTGCCTGATTACCTAATTGATTTATTCACGAAAACCAGTACACTTCATAATCATCAAACTAGGCAGGCTGAATTTAACATTGCACTCCCGAGGCCAAGTACCAACTTTTGTAAAAAATCATTCTCGTACAGAGGAGCTGTAGCTTGGAATGATTTATTACCTAATATAAAAAATATGGGTTCATTGTCAACCTTCAAAAAGGCTCTAGTGTCAAATAGTGGTAATAATTCTTGATAATTAATTTAAATTTTTTTTCTTTTTCTCTACGATTTTATTGTATTAACTTAATAAAATATTTTTATAATTGCATGTAATTATTCATACATATATAGCACGGCCTATTGGAAGATCACATCTTGTAAATATTTTAGTTTTTGTCTTTGTGAAATAGTACCGTGGGTAAATAAAGTTTGATTGATTGATTGATTGATTTGGAAGCCAATTCATTTGAATATTCTCCCGCCACCCCTTAAATAATTATAAAGAAACACTCTGCTGCTCGCTCATGCAGCACCCCCCTAGAAAAGCCTTGCTTGATGCACCCCTGGGCTCTCTAGTTCCTACATATTTAAAATAGTGAAAGATTTTCAGAATTGAATATGAATTTCGCGACACTTGGGAATGACCGATTGTACCACAAGCGGAAATTACCAATTACCGATTTTATTCATGCAAAAATCCACCCGATACACAATTTATAATGACGTCATAATGTCTGTCGACCGAGTAAAGGTCACGTCATTCATTTCGATTTTTGAACGATAATTTCCGAGGTAACATGTTAAGCTTCTTTTCCATTCATCGTAAAAACCAGCTCGCTCCAAGTACTTTCATCCAATGACAACGCTCGACAGTTTATTTTAATTAGATGCGAGCAAATACAATAATTGGTTTTACGGTGAGTGGAAAATAACAAGCTCCAAATGATTTTTGGAGTTAGGCTGGCGTGCCTGGCTACACATACTTTGGAGTTAGGCAGTAACTCGATCAAGGCTTAGATGCCTAGTTTTTCCATGATTTTTTGAGTTATACTTAGCTCCAAATGATTTTGGGAGTTTTGACAACTCCGAACTCGTGAATTATTGTTTTATATCAGTTAGATACTTTTTTTTTAAAAAGAGCTTAACATTTGATGACGTTGAATGGCCCCGTTCCTTGGTAATTACTATCTTTTGAGTTTTGTGATACAAACTCGAACGGTCTGTGAACGGTAGTGACGATAAAAAGAAAGCTGTGAACCGAGAGAGATTACAACTACCTGAAAAATACAACCAGAATTTCGACGTTTCGAGCGAAGGCCCTTCATTGGGAAGTTGGTGGCGACTAACTCCTCACTATTTTTTGTGTCTTTACCATTTCATTATATTTTTGCAAAATGTATGGGAGAGAGATTGAGATTGTTAAGCAAACCATGAAATCTTGACTTTCTTTTCCAGATCGTTGATGGTGGAAAAACAACCCATGTTATAGATTTGAAAGATCCTTCTCAAAGCAACTGGCTACGTTTCATCAACTGCGCACGGAGTGAAGAAGAACAAAACCTTGTCGCCTATCAATATCATGGTGATATTTTTTACCGTGTGTATAAAGAAATAGTACCAGATGGTGAACTACTGGTTTGGTACGGGGATGAATATGGAGAAGATCTTGGAATACCGATTCTGCCAAATCAGATTGACGAAGGTGAAAATGAGGAAGGAGAACAAATTGGTACACCATTTGTATCCAGTCAGGTGATGAAGATAGATGAAGGTGGAGAACAACTTGGTATACCAATTTTGCTGAATTATGTGAACGAAGATGAAAGTGGAGATCAACTTGGTAAAACGATTCTTCCAAATCAAGTGAACGAAGATGGAGATGGAGAGCTACTTGACATATCGACTCTGAATCGAGTTAACGAAGATGAACAATCGCTAGAAAGATATGTGTTTTTTAGAAGGTGGTCACACCTGTAAACATGGTGGACGAATCTGCTCTTATATGAATGACCTGGAAGTTCATTTGAAAAGATGTCCAATGTTGGTAACGTACGAATCCTGGGAATGTTGCCATTGCGGGAGAAAGTACAGTAGTGAGGATTATCGCAATGTACACGAGAAGGATTGCAGAAATCTTGAATCTTCAAAATGTCGCGTCAACATTAGTGTAAAAGTTAAACAATGTCACCATTGTGGTAAAATATTTACATGTCAAAGCGAATTGACGAGACACGAAAGAATACATACTGGAGAACAACCTTATCAATGCCAAAAATGTCGTAGAACATTTACACAAGAAAGTAACTTGAAGACGCACGAAAGAATACATAGCGGAGATCGTCCATATCAATGTCGACGTCGATTCGACAGTGTGATAAGACATTTACACGGCAAGATTCCTTAAAGATGCACGAAAGAATACATTGTGGACAACGTCCATATCAATGTCGACAGTGTGATAAGACATTTACACGGCCAGGTTCCTTGAAGACACACGAAATAATTCATAGTGGAGATCGTCCATATCAATGTCGACAGTGTGATAAGACATTTGCACACCAAGGTTCCTTTAAAACGCACGAAAGACTACATAGTGGAGAACGTCTATATCAATGTCGACAGTGTGACAAGACATTTACACACCAAGGTTTTTTGAAGACGCACGAAATAATACATAGTGGAGAACGTCCATATCAATGTCGACAGTGCGAAAAGAGTTTTACACAGCAAGGTCACTTGAAGACGCACGAAAGAATACATAGTGGAGATCGTCCATATCAATGCCGACAGTGCGATAAGACATTTGCACGGCAATATCGCTTGAAGACGCACGAAAGAATACATAGTAAGTAGGTAGGTAAGTAGGTAGGTAAAACTTTATTTAAACACGCTAACCACTTCAATACAAATTGATTTCCAAGGGGGGCGTGGTGAAAAAATTTAAAACACATAATAAACAACAAGACACGTATATCCAAAGTTAAATATTTACAAACTAGTAAATCGTGACAGGCTAGTTGCACATAAAAGCGAGTTAAAAATTCCTAGGCTTTCCGCGTTTCTAACTTCAATAGGTAAATCGTTCCACAATTTCACACCATTGAAACTTATACACTTTTTTAAATATTCCGTTTTAGGAAAAGGAAGATTGAGCTTCATGTCAGAATTACGTAAATTGTAGTCATGAGATCTGACAACTGAAGCACTAGAAAATATTTCAGTAAGCGCAGTTGGTGCAAAACCATGAATAATCTTATACATGAGTCTGGCTTTAGATTCAAATCGACGTTCCTTAAGTGTTTTCCACCCGAGCGCAGTCAAAGCAGCTTCTGAGCATCCGTGCTCATTTGGGTAACCCATAATTATTCTTGCTGCCCGATTTTGAAGAGTCTGCAGTTTATCAGATAAAACACGTGTGATAAGACATTTACGCGGCAAGGTTCCTTGAAGATGCACGAAAAAATGCATAATGGAGATCATCCATATCAATGTCGTCAATGTGATAAGTCATTTACACGGCAAGATTCCTTGAACACTCACGAAAGAATACATAGTGGAGAACGTCCATATCAATGTCGACAGTGCGAAAAGACATTTACACAGCAAGGTCACTTGAAGACGCACGAAAGAATACATAGTGGAGATCGTCCATATCAATGCCGACAGTGTGATAAGACATTTACACGGCGATATCGCTTGAAGACGCACGAAAGAATACATAGTGGCGAACGTCCATATCAATGTCGTCAGTGTGATAAGACATTTACATACCAAGGTTCCTTGAAGAGGCACGAAAGGAAACACAGTGATGATCGTCCATATCAATGTCACTCATCATTGTGATAAACCATTTACACAGCAAGGTAACTTGAAGAGACACGAAGGAACAGATATTTTGTGGAGAAAAGCTAGGGTTGTAGACATTGTAAGTAGACATTTACCCTGAAAATGGCAAATAAACTGAAGCCATTTGTTTCGGCTTTTAAGATTGCACGGGCTTTTATACAGGCCGCTCGGGTTCTACAGCGTGCAATAATACTTTTTGGAGCGACGCTCGATCCAAAAGTGTTATATAGGCCTAATAACGTTAAGAATTCAAGCGCTTTCATTGGTTGAGAGCCATGATCTATCAGAAGGTAGATCAGGCGCACAGAATTACGTCACAATTAAGGTAGCCAGTAGGAGTCCCTTATTTGTGTAGATCATGTACGCGTTTCAAATTTGCTAATGTTTGAGTGGATAAAAATTTACTTGCTTAATTCGGGTTTTTTATTATATGAAACAAATAGATACGGTTATGCCGTTGTCTTTTGACTCTTTTCAGTTATAGATACACAGTATGACATCATAACGAGGGAAGAAGAAAAAACTGACCCCACTCGCATCGGCGGCTCGCGAGCCACTTTTTCGTTCTTTCTAAAACATGTACAAACAATTTACAGAAAATGCAGGTACCGCTGGTAAAGTACCTGCAGTTTAAGTCAGGATTGCGCAAAAATGTCATTGGAGAAAATTTTTGGTAGTATACAGGGTGTCTAAAAAAAAACGCTACGGAAATTCAACAGGCTGTTGTGCATCACAAACTTAACAAAACAATTCAATTTTTACATGGGACGAAAGAGCTGTTATTTAGCTTTTCTATGATATATTTCTTAAACCGTAGCGATGGGAAATGGCCACATACTCGTCCAATAAAAATTTTCGGTCGAAATCACATTCTTCCACCGTTGGGAATTGAAAAGACATTAATTATGCAAGGATAATCAATCCAAAAGCAATGCGAGTCTGCTGCAAGGTACCAACCTCGTTCCCAGGCTCTTTGCCCTTGGGAAGCAAAGACCCTGGTCGGAGCTGCTCACGTGATCCATTGAAAATTGATAGCCCAAGAGGGGGGTGGAAAAGTCTCATATTACATGTTTCCACTTCCGCACTTCGATTGCAAGGAGTGGCCGTTCTGTACAATCATTAATTCATGATATTCATCTTCAAGAATCATATATACCTCAAACTACTTGCTAAATTGGTTTCTGTTTGCTTTTAAATTATACAAACATGCTAAAATGCAGATTCTTATGGCAACAGAAAATTCAGGAAACAAGCAACCAGAACAAATCAGCTGTACGCTTTGAAATATTTCTATTTTCTCAGGGTTCGCCGGTTCGGGCGTAGTTTTATTTCACGCATACGTTTCTGTTGTGGCTCTGATATTTATAATATGCTTATAATATGCCAATGAATTGTTCTGATATGGACATGGTATAAATTTTGTTAAACAGATGTCTCGAAAGCGACTGTTTATAGGTCGTAGGATTAGCGCCTTGCCGGTCTTAAACGTGACACATTTGGACACAAGCCAAATACACATTGTGAATGTCCATTCTATTGATTCTAAAACTGTTTATAGACATATTGCTCTAGATTTTTTTTTTAAATGGCTATCATCGTTTATATTAAACACCAGAAAGACAAAATATAACGTACAAAATTGTTTGAAATCGACAGTGCACAGCTGACATACGACTCGGCAATTCATAACTGCAAGAATTTCCTTTTTTGTCTGCATGCACGAGTACCTGTTTGTTGAAGCCAAAAAATTGCACAGCATCTCCTATAAATTCTATCGCCATTTACCCTGTCCCCTTAAATGCAAAGGAATGACAGCCGAAAAGGTTTAGCAAAGTATTTTTTATTATATCTGGTATAAAGTGTCCTACGTTTTATCAGGGACATACATAATTCATAAACTGTATATGCACACGAAGTCTCGCTTATATTAATGAGTTTTACTGTAGCAAACCTTTCAAAGTTTCCATTGATAGATAGGTTGTTTGCCTCCAGTATTGTTTGGTAAAACAGACTAAACTTCTAAAATGTCGATTCCAGTATACGATAAAGATTAAAGTTGATTTAAATATTGATAACTCACAGCGGCATTAATCCATTATACAAGTCTAAAGAAGCTGGATTATTCTTCAATAAAGCCCTCAATGGACAATGCCAATATCAATGAAAGGTCTAATATTATACATGTTGCAAATTACTGTATATACAAAATATGAAATAATTTATATAAAGTACAATACCAGTGTCTGGTGCATATATCGTCCTAGATATTCAAGTTGTACCGCACGCACGGAAACGCATGCACGGAGTCTTGGCGTTTGTGTGATAACAGATAGCTAGCTACACTTCGACATTATCTTTCTTGATCGTTGAGTTTCAGCAATGTAAATGAAATGAATTTTATAGCCAGTCCATAACGGGTTTTAATCCTGTGCTTTTACAGTCAGAATAGCACTATTGTTTACACATGTTGGCGATGTTGGGAAATCAAAGACAAAGGATCCCGTTATAAAATAAATCTTTTGTTTTGAATATCGGACAGGATACACTTCAACTATAAAGAACCATATCGTTCGTTTAATACCATTTGATCAATCAGTCTGTGTAGAAGATATGTATGTTTCTACGGCGATACGTGCTAAACTTCGCAGGCCAGGCGCGTGTGGAGTGTTTTCCTTGCAAGTGAAATATGATCCAGCTTCTCGCTTGAAATGTAACGCAACACTTATTATTGATGACATTCAGTATAGCAGGAAGTCTTGTCATGATCGGTACGAATTTAGAACAGTTCCTTTCACAATCTCTTGTTGCCAATTACATTTTTATCACCCGAAATTATAACACATAAAGTTGCAATTTTCCAAACGCAACAAACAGACTATTCTCCTACCCCTCCCTGAGATCAAATTCAATTTACCCCCAAAATCTGGGGGTTCACGTGACCAGCTCTGACCAGGGTCTTTGCTTCCCAAGAGCAAATAGCCTGGGAACGAGGTTGGCAAGGTACTTGTTTCGTAAAACGTTTTGATTACGAATGTTCTCTGTTCAGTGGTTAATTGAACCATGTTTAATGCAATAATGGACGTTCTTTGTATGGTCTCACTAAGACGAAGATTGATGAGTTGAGCTTATTTTAGATAATTTAACATTCAATTTTAATTCCCTCTTAGGAATTGTTTATGTTTCGTTTTCCATGCAATTCCCAACGGTGGAAGAATGTGATTTCGACCGCCAATTTTTATTTGACGAGTATGTGGCCATTTCTCATCGTTACGATTTAAAAAGAGTCTCATTCAAAAGCTAAATAACTGTTCTTTTGTTCTATGTAAAAATTGAATTATTTAGCCACATTTATGATGCACGACAGCCTGTTGAATTTCCATAGTGGTTTTTTGAGACACCCTGTATATAATATATAATGTATACCGCATATAACGATTTTTGAAACGGTTGGGGCCGGATTTGGGATGTGTAGATGTAATTGTTGTGGTTTTTTGAAATTTATATAATTTGTATTGTCTATATTGATATTCTATATAATTATACATTTGTATTATATATTAATATTTAAGCTAATAAATATTGCATATAATATTATTGTATTATATATTAATATTTAAGCTAATAAAGAATTACTGTATTCCTTTTAAGTTTTCTAATTTCTATTTCTTTGAGTCCTGTCCCATGAGTACAAGACCTAGTGTTCTTACCCAACCATTAATTTACAAAGCAATTAGAGCTGTCAAATTACTACAATACGTTATAGCTAATTTAAATTTGAAAGGGTTGAGTTTTTTTTTTACACGCTGTACGTAGTTTGTAGAAACAAAGCATACCATTAAAAGACGCATGCATGTGGGATTTGCAAAGGCGAACATATTCAAACAATCGACAATAATTTCTAAACAAGTAAACTACATGTAGAGGCATGAAAGCTAAAAGAATTAGGACGTAAAAATGCCACCTCGCCGTGTACGAAGAAACACATGATATTATTATAGGGTCGTGGTAAGGAACTGTGGGTGCAGGTTGCTGTCAAGCAATTAGCCAGTGCTGTGACAGTTTCAGTTTATTTGTAACTAGTTACAGTTATAGTTACATTACCAAAAACATAACTAGTTACCGATACAAGTTCCAAGTTACAGACGCCAAAGTGTAACTAGTTACAGTTACAAAGTTAAAATATATTTTTTGTAACTTAGTTACAAAGTTAGGTGGTTAGGGAGAAAACATTCTCGGACATACCATTTTTCACTAACTTACCGAAATTTGTACAATTTTCAGTAATATTTTCGTAAATTTATCTAAATTTATCCTACAATTGTCACTTTTCAAAAAATTATTTGTTAAATTACATTCAGTTTTTGCCCGAGGAGCGTGTCGTTAAAATTGCCCCAGGAGTTACGCCCCTCGACGTGGTGTCGTAATATTAATATAATATTAATATAGTAAGTTGCATACGACGCCCCGAAGATGTTTGCTATTCGGAAAATGAAGACGCAATAAATTACTGATAATACAATTCTATAATATTTTCACTGTTTAAAAACTAAAATTTCGTTATACTATTATTGCCCTAGTTTTCCGAATGGCCAACCCGATTTTCCTAATATGTTAATTCTAAAAAGGTGGGGGGGGGGCAGGTTAACCAACCCCAACCTCCCTCGCTACGGCTCCGAGCGAAAAACGAAATGAAATTAATGCCAATTGCATTTCATTAAAGAAATAAACTACAGCTAATTCAAAAAAGGCCGTGCATTGCAAACCTTGAACTCTAGACATTAAACCTTAAACTCTAAGCGTGCAAAGCATAATGGGAGCATCATTTAGTCAGATACAATCTCGTGCACAGAGCCCGAGTACGTCATCTTGCAAGTATATTGTGGATTTACTCGTGTTCCATTCGTGTTCACTGGTGTTCCATTCGTGTTCACTCGTGTTCCATTCGTGCTCACTCGTGTTCATTCGTGTTCACTCGTGTTCTGACTCGTGTGGAGTTTTAGATCAGATCCGATTTTACTGATCAAGGGGAGAGCGCTGGCGCTTAATGGGTTAAGTTGTCTATTACTGTTACAATCTAAATAAGTCGGACCTTTCGTTGTGGCGCTATTCGCAGATACATGTACGCCTGACGTACCTATTTTGTATTCATTGATGTGTGATTTAGTTTGACACCCAATCTGGAATTCAAATTTTGAAAAACAACCCTTGGAAAAAGGCCTGGAAATTTTAGAAGAAAGATCGAGAGGCCACAAATAACCAGTTTCCCCCTCTACAGCAATATTTATTTATTCCTAGCAATCACCAGAAATTTTGGGAACCTCTTCTAACATGCCAGAAATACCACTGTATATTTACGGTAGTAATAATAGCGAGGTTCGGATTTGATTTCCGCTACCACTACCTCTCACTGGCTTAATAGTACCGATTTGATTGGTTAATTGAATATATCAAGCGCATCTGATTGTTAATTGTCTCTTAATGGTAGTGGTAGCGGCAATTGAAATCAAATGTGAACCTCTCTCAGATTGGGCTTCATTTACCTACAGTAAACGTGTCATATTTGCACAAAACTATATAGAATAATACAAATAAAAAGAAATACTCAACAAATTTTGAGCGAAGATATTCAGGAGCCATTGAAGACCATTATAGCTTTGTGTTTTCCGTTGTGCTTAGACCAGGGGTCCGGAGTGAATATTTGAAGCTGGATCTCTTTAAAATCAAGCAATGAGAATTCTGGAAATTAGATGCCTTCCAACGGATTGTAAAATTTGGTTTAACTAATTTGAACACAAGAAATCATTAACCGCCCTCCATTGGCAACCCACCTTAAAGAGGTTTGAACTAAGAGCAGAAATACATGGATTAAAATTTGCAAGTTTTCATAACATTTTACGAAAAGGTTTACTTTGCGAATATGCGTCAATATAGCTCAGGGGTTAAGTTTTCCAATGTTTTCCACCTCTTCAGTCTAACTCCCAACAATTTTTCAAATTGTACTTCACTAATGAAAACAAATAAATTGATAGAGCCTCAGGAGAGATTCGAACTCACGATCTTTAGTTTACGAGAGGCATAACTTTCTGCAATCTTACTTTTATTGTGAAAGATATATTAACGCGTGATTGGTTGCAGTCCTCCTATAAATCTGTACTCTTCTCCATTCCGGATCAATGTTGAAATTTATTCAACAAATTCTGATTACATGGGTAGCCAATTCAACGGACAACTATTTATCAACAATTCCCTTAGTAGCCACAAAATCAATACTGCATGCTCTATGTAGAAAACGTAGAAAATCCACCAAAAATACCAAAGAATTTAAGCGATTATTTACCGCTTGGAGTACTTCAAGTTTCAAAGAAACCTAAAACGTGTTGTTGAAGTTTAAATTTCAGCTGATTTATTCGAAACATAAATATAAAGTTCTGCGCCGGCAGGCTGAAAATGAAGTGAGAACCATAATGCCTCAAAATAATACCCAAACATCTGTATGGAGTATACAGTATTATTATATACACAAGGTCTGGATATGAGGTATTCTGCAATCTCATTGGTTCTCTACTAGCAGGATATTATATCTTATTGGATTCTTCTGAGCCCAATATGGCAAAATATCAAGTCGAGACTTCAATATTGGGCGAGACCGAAGGTCGAGCCTAATATTGAAGTCGAGACTTAACATTTTGCCATATTGGGCGAAGATGAATCCAATAGGAGTTTTATTATATCGAACAAAACAATTCTATAACAAAAATTGTCAATAAGCGATAAAGTAAATACAGCGAGACTAATACAGCGACAACATTACTACATATATCGGCGGCGAATTTGCTTGAATAACTAAAAAAAAGTTAATAAACCTGTTTTTACAAATATGTGCACATAAATAAACTCAATTCCATGTATGTTTAAAAGAAATTTGACCTAATTTTAACGAAAAAATAATATTACTAACTTCTAGACTGTTGCAAACAAATAAATTTTGCGAAGACAAGTTTTCCCGCGCTTTTATAATTTTAAACAAAACTGGTAGAAAAAACTGTATTAATGTCCCAAATTCTTTTCATTATTCTGCCATATCGTTTGTCGTATGTTTGAAATTGAAAAAACATCTGAAAAGGGTTGAAAAACCATGAAAAAAGCCACAATTCGCAACTGCCCAATAGGTTCCTGTCCAATATCGTAAAATATTGGATCAGCACGTGACCCTCTCAACGATTACTGATTGGTTAAGTGCGCGTGAGTGTATAATAATAGCTAATATCCTACTAGTAGAGAAAAACAAAATGGCGGCTCAAACTGAATTTCCGATTTTTGCGAACGAGAAAACGGCAAGTTGTTCGCTTTTTGTAGCCTCTACAGGATTAAAAACACAATGAAAAAATTCCCACAAATTGTTTACAGGTTAGCAAATGAATTTTTAAAATTTAAAATGGTTAAAAATATATATTTTTGAAGAAATAATCGGCCGAAAGAGCGAAGAGAAAAACATAAACAAAATAGAAAAATATTGAAAATATCCAAAAAGCAAAGTCTGTGAATTCAAACCTTGTGTACATAATAAAACAGTTATTCCACTCACTCTCGTCGAATATGAGCGATAGCCGATTCGGCACTACGCGCCTCATCGGCTATCAGCTCATATTCGACTCGAGTTCGTAGAATTACTGTTAAATGTATACTGGTAAGCCAGTTACAATACAGATATGAGCTAATGAACCTCCAAGCCATTTCGTATTTTCCAACGATCATACTTCATATTGGTTTATAGTTATTTTCCCTTTTTTCACAATAACCCTCTTCGTAGTTCAAGATAATTTGGCTAGCAAAATACAAACGCTAAGAAAATCAGTTGTGGGCAGATGCCTCATTAGCTCAGTGGTTAGAGCACTGGTCTTGTAAACCAGGGGTCCGGAGTTCAATTCTCTGATGGGGCTCTTAATTGTGCGTAGCTTTTGAGAACAAATTTAAATCTGTATCGTTCCGGTGACAAATTTATTGTTTGTGAAACGATAGTCGTTGAATATTTGAAGCTGGATGTTTTTAAAATCAAGTAATGAGAATTTTGGAATTAAGATGTCTTGCAACGGATTGTAAAATTTGGTTTAACTAATTTGAACACAAGAAATCGATATCCGCCCTCAATTACGAACCCATCTCTAAAGAGGTGTGAACTAAAAGCAGAAATACATGCATAAGAAATTCCAAGTTTTCATGACATTTTAAGAAAAGGTTTACTGAACTAATATGCCTCGTTAGCTCAGGGCTAACAAAATACAAACGCTAAGAAAATCAGCGGTGGGCAGAAGCCTCATTAGCTCAGTGGTTAGAGCACAGGTCTTGTAAACCAGGGGTCTGGAGTTTAAATATCTGATGGGGCTCTTAATTGTGCATAGCTTTTGAGAACAAACTCAAATCTGTTTCGTTCCGGTGACAAATTTATTGTCCGTGAAAACTTGAAAAGATAGTCGTTGAATATTTGAAGCTGGATGTTTTTCAAATCAAGCAATGAGAATTCTGGAATTTAGATGTCTTTAACTTATTTGAACACAAGAAATCATTATTGGCCCTCTATTACCAACCCACCTCTGAAGAGGTTTGAACTAAAATCAGAAATACATGCACAAGAAATCCGAAGTTTTCGTAACATTTTAGGAAAAGTTTTACTGAACCCATAGCCTCATTAGCTGAGGGGTTAGAGCATTGGTCTTGTAAACCAGGGGTCTAGAGTTCAAATCTCTGATGAGGCTATACCATTCTTATTTTTAAAGGAAACATATAAAGGATTTCGGAATTCAATTTTTTCAACGTTTTCCACTTCTTCAGCCTGCAGTACCATGATACCATTGTGTATGAGCTGCCGTACATATTGGGAAGGATTTCAAAGAGATTGGCGATAAACAGCGGAGTAAAGTGGCGAATTTGGCCAAATAATTATATAAGTCCATTTGCAGGTGGTAGGTACATTTCAAATTATTATTTCGGTCACAAAGTATTAACTATTTTACAGCAAAGCAGTGATAATATACTTAAATAAGTACCAATTATGTTTCTATAAAAAAGATTTAGGAAAAAAGGTAATGTAGGTCCACTGATGTTTAACTGAATTTGTTAGTCACAAATTGACGTTCGACTATGAGTATTGCATGGTCATTTTCTTGTGAAATATCAGTGCTAGGCATTTCACACTTACCAATGACCACCCCTAAAACACCATCTCTGAACCATATAAGCACATCAGAATAGCCAAAGCTTTTATGGTTTGGTAGATAGCACTATGGCGAGAGCGTCGTTTTTGGGTGTGGTCAGTTTCAAACGGTTCGTCCCGGATTGGGGTTCGGGCAGCGTTACCATGTCGACCGTCATGGTCAACTTGCCCTAAAACAGTTGAGATTATCTGTCCTAAGTGAAATGCGTACAAACTCATATACAGGTCCTAAAAGACAGTTTCATGTATAGGCGCATTCACTATAATGAGTGATGACAACTTATAAGCCATACATTTTCCGATAACGACAAAACGCTTGTGTAGCTTTTAGTCGCTTTCAGTGACTAATAAATTTTTTTGAGGTGGGAGGCAAAAAATAATTTGAGGGGCAGGGGGGGGGGACATTTCACCCCTCTCCTTCCCCCCCCCCCCCCCCCCCCCCCCCCCCCCC
>CACRXK020002817.1:0-40348 GCA_902702795.2 Paramuricea clavata | reverse complement strand
AAATTATTCACCACCTGATGATTCCTATACGGATGAAACAGACTGTTGTGTTTTTTTGAGGTAAAACGAAAAACTATATTACGCTCTATCTGTATGGTATTGAGCACTGTTTGTGTTTCGTAAACCAAAATCTTAAGCTATATATATATATATATATATATATATATATATATATATATATATATATATAAAATATATATATATATATATATATATATATATATATATATATATATATATGTTATATATATATATATATATATATATATATATATATATATATATATATATATATATATATATATATATATATATATATATATATATATATATATATATATATATATATATATATATATATATATATATATATAAATATATATATATATATATTTATATATATATACTCACATTTCATGTAATATTATCTAGTCTAAAGATGTCTTAAGTTAAAGACGAAACGTTACAATTAAATTTTTTTACAATCTTATCTGTTTTAATGGCTTTGTTAAAAGTTATATGTTTGGCTCTCATGTTTAATTATACGAATTCGTTTTCCGCCTGGCAAATCTCTGGCAACGATATGGGACAGGAACATTGTTAATTAATATCCGTGTTCCTTGAGGTATATTTTTTATTTTATAAGGGGATGCAATAAACATACATTTAGATTTCTTAGGATGAATTTGTAGTTTATTACTCTCCATCCATTGCTTAGCAATATTTAGGTCATAATTTATGTTTTTAATAAGACCATTTACATTGTGTGATGACGCGTAAATTTCCATGTCATCAGCATACAGACCCGGCCTGATTTTTTTGGAGACATCGTGGTAGATCATTGATGTAGAGCAAAAATAACAACGGCCCCAGCATCGACCCCTAGGAGATCCCACATTTTAATTTTCCAACAGAGGATAGTATCCATTAGCTACGCATTGTTGTTCCCTATTCATTAGATATGATTCAAACCAGAGTAATTCCTTAAATGTAATGCCAAAGTTGGATCTCATTGTATTTAATAAAACATTGTGATTTATTGAATCGAAAGCTTTCCGTATGTCTAAAAATAGTATACAGTTTATTTCCCCCTCGTTCATGTTGTTAAAGATTTCGTCACATATGTTAATGAGGGCTGATAAGGTTGAGTGTTGTGGCCGAAAGCCAGAGTGATACTTTGAGAGACAATTACTTTCATTCACGTACGTATACATTCGCCTAAAAACTTCTTTTTCAAAGATCGTTTTAATTCAAGAGATATAAATTAAAAATATACGTTAAGGAAAGGGCAATGATATGGGCAGGTAGTTATAGTAGTTTTAGTAAAAAAACTGTGAGTGTAATTTTTGGAAAAAACGTCGCGTGTAATTACTGCATTGAAAAAATTTCGCGTGCAATTCTGAAGAAAAAAACGGCGAGTGTAATTATAAAGAAAAATGAAACGAGTGTAATGGTAAAACAAAAGGCGAGTGTTTACAGTCATGGTCCTTCTCGGCCACCGTAAATATATGATTGTTTCCGTTTGTGTAATATTTTGACAGCACTTGATCACGTTCGAAAAGTTATTTTGTGAGGATTTCAATGGTGGCTTTTATTTAAAGGGGGAGGGGATAAATACTCGCCGGTATATTTATATTAGAAATATTGGGTCGTAATATAATGCGAAACAAGGTAGACGCGAAAAAGTTTTAACATTTATGCCACAAGTATACTAGTTTATATAAATTGTAAGCGGGAATTTTTGAGGGTTTTTTTAATGATTAGTATAAAGTTCGTGAATCCACTTATACCTTTCCATTCATGCGTGATGCACGGTGGTCAGAATAATACGGCCAAGTGGACGTCATTCCTGAATCCTCTGTGAAGAGACTGAAAGGATCATCCTCATAGATATATGAGTCTCTTTCGTCCCAATGTTGATGTCTACGTTGTGTTCGTTGTTCTCTTTCCCATCGTCGACGTTTACGTAGTGAGCTCTGAAAAACATGGAATACTTTAATGTCTAGCATTATTTAAATTAATACATGCTTCGCAAATAGTTAGCATAAACAGTTTAACTACATTTTATATTACTTTATATGCATGGACCATTACATTTTTATATTTTAAATTATTGTTAAATATCGTGAAAAACTTAAATAGTGATATTAAAGTAAAGCAATGATTTATCACTTATTTACTGAGACCGAGGGAAAATGGCTACAAAACACACTGTATTCCCTAGGTCTTAATAAATAAGTGTTTTGTTATATAGTATTAGTGTCAAAGTATGAAGAATTCATTGGAGTGAACTTAATTTGAAACCAAAACTGGATAAATGGAACGCTGTAAATGCTTAATAAAAGTTTAAACTAGGGATCCAAGGATAGTTTAAAGTTTCAATTTGAAAAAGACACTACAAGAACTTCTATGCTGTAAGCAAACAAAATTGTTCAATGGGAGAAACAATTCTGTATTTCGCTATTTGATGTCTGTAATCAGGTTTACATATATTTCGTGAGAGAAGATATTTATTAACGTTATTTCGCCAAAGAATAGTTCGCATATTAGTATGGTCTATAACTTTTGTCTTTTTGATATCAGAAGGTTGTAGTCAAAAACCATGCAGTCTACGTCATTTCAAATGTTTATTTCTTGCTATATATTTTCGTTTCTTGTTGGTTGAATGATAATCTTGCATAGTTTCAACGTAATATGTTTTTGTTACTTCTCTTTTCTCTCAGTTCAGATGACACATTTAAGATAATCATGGCTATGGGCGCTGTGTAGTTCTCCTGTAATTTGAATTTGATGACTGACAGTTCACAATGTATGTCAAATAGGAATTATGATCTAATACTCGTGTGCTGGCTTCGTATTGTTGCAAGTCGGTCATTTCCAAATTGTTAGCCACACTTTGAGGACCTTTGAGGGTTGAACTTTTGAGGGTCATATATTCATTCAATATAGTAATGATGTCACTAAAATAACGATAAAAAATTAAATGAGTACCAGAATATTGTACCTATGCACATATTTTATATAAAAAAGATTGTATAATTCATTAAAACTTACCTTCTTAGTAAGTAGCGACATTGACGCCTCAGAAATCGAGTGGCAACCCCTCGGAAATCCAAGGGGCAATCCAGTGGTATTTTTGAGATCTAGTCGTTTAAGTCTGAATCCATTTGAGTTGATAAAAGCATTTGTGGCTGTAAATTGATTATTGTATGACCATATCACTATGTTTTGACATGTTCTATTAAACATTGTATCTTTGTTCTGATGTCTAAGATTGTTCTGATTTAAATATTAACTTAAAGCTTGTCGATATTGTGATGTAGTTATCTGTAGTTTATACAGTACATAAAATTTAAACTTCTTGAAGTCTTTATTTATCAAATAGCCTAAGTGACACAAGAATAGGCTTATGGTCGCTAAAGTACGATTCTAAAACACCACTACTTTTTACTCTTTCAGGGATATTAGTGCATATGTGATCAATTTGTGTTTTATAGTCAGTTGTCACTTAATAGCTAATAAGTTGCACGTATTGCATTTCTTCGATCAAATATTTAGAACGTGTATTTTTGTCCGATGTATTTTCAAAAAAGGTTATATAACATTCAAATCACCAGGAATTATAACAGGATTATTTTTGCGTCATTTATATACGTGGAGTGCAAATGTTTTGAAGCATCTATGAACATTAAAATGTTTACTTTTGATTTAGAGCGATAAATTCCCACAAGATGTAAATTAATTATTTACTGGTTGGTTTACTTTGAGTAATTCCATTTCTACATGAGTATAGCTGCACCTTGAAGGTTCTAAGATGAGTTGTATATTTAAGAAATAGAAAACGAGTCGCGTGCGTTTATGGTGTGATAATGCACGCGGGGAATGTTGGAAGAATACGAGAGAAGCGTGTAAAACACGAGGCGTAGCCGAGAGTTTTAGACGCTTCTCGAGTATTCTCCCAACATTCCCCAAGTGCATTATCGCACTATAAACGCACGAGACGAGTTTTTCTATTTCTTTTATAATATAAGTAGAAGATATTACATAGTAAACAATTTTACTCAAAAGATCGACGTTGAAATTCTCCTTACATGTACTCAGTGACGTCACGCCCATGCTTTTACTCATTCACTGTTGCTTGAATTTTTAAGCGAGCGAAGGAGCAAAAATTGTCAAAACAATATACAAACTTTTGATCCTATAAAGCCGGAAAAATTGTTTAAAATAGTGGAAATAAAAAAGCAGTGATACACAGAATAACTTGCCAAAATTTTTCAGCATCTGGGCTGCTGGATTTGCCATGAAAGACGATAAACGCGTTTAAACTCAGTTTTAATTTTCGAAATTATTGTGTTTTTTATCTTTAATTCGCCGAAAATATATCTAGCAGTTATTATCAGAAGAATTGAAGGTACTTTCCAAATCACTTGTATTCAGTTTTTGTTGCCTTTTTGTATGTATTTGATCTTCCAGCTGTATCTTTTTCAAGTTTTTTCCCCAACTATTTTGTACGCTTTTACGCAAAACTTGTCGAGACAACAACAAATTCGACGAATACTAAGCCGGTTTATGCTACACGTAGAACTATAAAAAATTGCTTTGTTCCTTTGGTCTATTCCTTCTTGCTTTCTGGTAAATTTTGCATTTTAAAAGCTCTATAGTTTTGTTTATATTTTTGGCTAAAAAGCAGAGATGAATCGGGGGGAAAAACAGAGAAAGAGCAATTAAGCAGTGCTACAGATCACAGTGCATTATTGCGTCACAATGCACGCGCATTAGCCAATGAAATCGTCTGTTATATCCCACTTACATTATAATGTCTTTTACGTAAGCAGCAGTTCCGTAAGGTGTTCTAGTACTATCTGGGATTGAAGTCATTTCTGAATAGTTGAAAGCCTGGAATCTGATACAATTCATTGTCGTCATTACTACATAGAGCAGTTTCTACAAACATATTAATATCTGCTGCTTTTGCATTACAATCACTCGCAACATCAGCACCGTGAAGATGTAATGATCTCACATTTTTTAATAATATTCTAAATGTATCACTAGTATCTTTATAGAGAAATGGAAGATGGCTTTTAAGTACAGAATTTTGTTTTAAGCTGGAGTTACACGAGCAAACTTGCAACAAAGGCTGATTTTAATGTTAAGTAGAAATGCCGACACATGTTGCCTTGTGATTTGTAATTTATGTGTAAACATTTTCATTTAACATACGTTGAAATCAGATTTTGTTGCAAGTTGCAGCAATTTTGTTGCTTGACGAATAACTCCACCTCTAGTCTTGTCATGTATTCTTGTACCTTGTTGCTCATAGCTATTTTCTTTTTGTTCAGATTAAGAATATGTAATCCCAAAATGCTTCTAAGTTTGCTAAGGACAACGTAATGCATGTGCTCTCGCTTTAACGATAGAAGGTCAACAACGGCTTCATTTAATGTATCTCCTTGTCAACGGTGAATAGTTTTGGCTGCAGATGGATTTTAAAATATTGTCTGCGGAGAACTTGTATTTACTTTTTGTAAATTGCCTTCTTCCAAGAATTGGAACTTACATTTTTTCTATATTCTGATTGTATTGATAAAAGTATTCTCTGCGATAATCATTTCCAATATGTTGTTCTTGAAATAAAACCAAGATAATACTTGGTCTTGATGAACCTTGTACTCAGTAATCGATTTTTTTTATTATACATTCAGCACCATTAATCATACCATCTAAAACCTTAAGTATTCAACAAACTGAGTACAAGCCTATGGTTTTGGAAGGATTGTTTGAGATTTGCTTTTTAGCCCTGCTTTCAAGCCGTCACATGCAGATAAATCTCCGAGTACAATGTATATTGCTTTAAACCCGACCTTCTCGTTGAAGATTTTTGAAAAACGTGTTTACTGTGTTGATCAACTGCCATATTAGTACTGGATAAATGGATTAAAGATATTGAATAATCAGGATGTTGTGGACTAATGCTTAAAATTCTTTGTACAAACAGTCAATCTTCATTGCCTAACAGATTATTTTTCACTACCTTTTATACTACCTTATATAAGTCTTATTTCGACTCAAATCATTGCTCTTTTACATCGAATATTTTCAATGACTTCGAGTTAAGCCCTTCGTTTTTCACAGGGTTGAACTCCAACTTTCCAAGTTGTGTTTCTTTCTTCGAGTTAAGCCCTTGACGAAAGTGGTTGTGGTTTGGAAGTGATCGGGTCTTAACTCGAAGATTACCTACCTCTCACAATTCAGGTGGTCTAAATGAAAACTACTTCATCATTATTTTGCCACGGGAAAATTTAAGTGGGATTAAATCAATCAAGACATGAAGTACTTGCAATGTTCAGGAGGGAGGACAAGGGTTTCCAATGGAATTTCTGGTCGAAATAATGTTTTTGAAATATTTTCACCAAAATCTAGGAGGATAATAAAAAATAAGGGACCATGCAAAATTTACTAACACGCAGGGCTAGTGGATAAACAAGCCTTGAGTAAATACAAATGCAAATAACATAAATACAAATGTAAACAATTTGAAAATTTATATTGTCTGAGGCTTATTTTGCAATGAGCTATATAAGTATGTTTAAATATTTAAGATAAAGAGGAAATAAAGATTACTCACAGTTTTTCACAGGTAATTTTCAAATTAATGTCAGAAATTACTCTCAAAATTAACAAAGGTGCGTATGCCTGTGCTTGCTTGACTACATTATAAATACAATGCTTCTTATCATTGATTACTTATGTAGAATTGGCCTTAAAATAATATTAATAGAAAATTACACTTGTTCTCGAAGTATTAATGAAAAATCACACTTGTGCGATTTTTCATTTAATAATACTTCTCGAAACGTGTAATTTCCTATACGAATATTAAATGGCTCATTTTCACAAATGAGCCAATTGCGGAATGTGCAAAGCATCATGGTAGTTTAGTTACACAGCAGAATTTCTCAATATGGCGCTTATACTTTTCGAACGAGGGAAGGTGCTAAACACATGAAAATTGCAAGGAAACTTTTATCATTTTCGCTTTGATTAAGTTTTGACTAAATCTGTAGGGCTTGTTTCATATTTCTGTTGTGTCTTGGGTTTCTACGAGCGAGTGTGGTTGAAATATTCAACATGGCGTACAAAGTCACTGAAGCGGGGAAGGAGGTCGATTCGTGGTAGTCATAAACAAATTCCGGAATATTTCACAACTTAAAGGTGAGCACTGCATTAAATTATTTTCGAGGTAAGGAACACGTTGTAACGTATTGTTTGCCCAAAATTTTTCTATCGACTCGAGAGATAAAAATATTTGCACACTTGACCCTCCCAAACCAACACATATTTGATCAAACTTTCGTTTTACAAACTAAAACATTGACATGCTTTTGTGAGCTTTGTAACATAACTTGCTGGCAAGAGAGTTTTGCTAAGCGTGATGTGAGAAAAACATTTTCTCTTTATTTCGTTTTTGTACCGAAATGTACGTGAGGCAGTTAAACGATTTCGTCGTTCATGAAACGAAAGTTTGTTCTGTGACTGCCCTCTTGTATTGCATTCAATGTAAACCGTTTGTTCCTTGATTGTAAAAAGAGTGGTTTGAGTATATGGTGTATACTGTACTCCGGAGAAGGCAAATGTTTGCACACTGCCGCAAACTCAGGAACAACAATTTGTTCCAGTATAGATGTTCGAATTTCGATATTGTACATTTGATTTGCAAATAGGTTTGCATCATCACCTTTCTGAAAGGCAATTTTTCAACAAATTCTTGATATTGGAATGGTTCACAATTATTGGATACTAAATCCCTGCAAATAATCACAAGTGCCAACAGTTTTCAAACCGGTTGTCAAGTCTTCTTATGTCTTCAACATTTATATGTTTAGCAAAAGCAGCTGCTGGGTTGTTGTAGTCTGCTGCGCACTATTTTTTCTGTCTTGGACGTTGCCTTGCTTATTTTTACTTTGTCGAAAAGCACTGCAGTATCAAGTTTCTCGTCAGTAAGTTGTGTACGTGTTAAATCATCTCGGACTTCAGTTTAATATTTATTCAAGTTGAATATGGTGTAAAATTTGAAAATTATAGCAGGGCAGCTATATGTTTACAGCAACTACTGCATCGGAGGCTGATGGCAGAGAAGCTTTAGTGAGATGAAGTTCAAGACTAAACGTACAGAATAAAGGGAGAAATCTAGAAGAATATTTCGCTGAGAAGGCAAATGCATTGTTTAGATCTGGAGCAGGACATATTAGTACTTTAACGAGAATAGAAGGTGACATTGAAACAATTATGTGTGCATGTGAGGAGACGAGTGAAATTATGTCGAGAAAGGCAAAGTATGATGATCCTTGGCGAAAATCTGTAAACGCTCATGAGCAATACATTTAATATGTAATTTCAAAGGAAGAAAAAGCAAAAGCACTTCCGAGTTATGAAAGGCAGAAATAAGAGAATTGTATTTTGATGAGGAAGTTCAGTACTGGTGCAAAAATCTCGAATTGGAAGCAAGAGAAAATGCAGAAGAAGTGTCAAACTCTGGCAAGAAGCAAAATGGAACAGCCCAAACAGGTAATTTTTCTGAAATGTCTAGTCGGAGTGGAAGGTCAACAGCTATACCAGAAAGGCGGATAAGTTGGCTTTAGCAAAGCTGAAAGTTACGCAGTTGAATAAACAACATCGGCTTGAAAGAAAAATGACTGAATTGAAGTTTGAAAAGAAAGTGATAGGAACACAAATGGAAGAAGAGCGTGCAGCGGTAAGTCTATTTATGAACCAGATAATCAGGAAGAACATAATTTAGATCAAAATGAAGAAACCAGATTACAACTTAGAGACGGTGCTATGAATAGGTCTGGTTTAAAATCAGTAAATTCTATACAAGTAGTAAAGCTAATAGAGAAACATTTAACTTTTCGAGGGAATTTTATGGATGTAGAGGGTCAAAGAAAGAAGAATCCACACCTAGTCAGAAACAAGAAGGTGTTTCGAGATATTATGTTGATCAACATACTCTGAGGCAATATGGACAAGAACTGCCAGAGTTTAGTCAACCCCCTGCATTTACAGAAATATGCCGTCCGCCAGTGAAAGTGTTAGAAGACGAAGTTTGGAGTCAGGAAGCAGAAGCCACAATAGACACAGATATTGGATCGTTGCAAACATTGAGAGATTTAGTGGGAAATCCAGAAGTGTCTAACCAGCCGATTGGGCAAGGGATGTCACAGTTTAATAAACAGTGTCAACAGTAGTAACATAGGGGCCGTTCGACCCGGATTTTTGCGGTGGTGGTCGCGGTGGCGGTGGTGTGTGGTGGTGGTGGTGTTTGGTGGTGGAGTGTGAGGTGTTGGAGTTTTGAGGTGGTGGATGTCCAGCACCTCATTTATAGTTAATATTTATACGAATGAGCGTGGGTAGTGACGTCAATTATAAGTATACAATACGTCATAATTATATGCAATGACTTCGCGCGGACAAGTTTGGGCGAAATTGGACAAAACTTGGTGACTAAGCATTTTTAGCGCCGCTCCACGTGTGTAATACAATACAAGGATTTAATATTGGCTTACTATGATTGGTTGTTGGATTTAATGAGCGCCTGTATAAAATCGACAGGTGTCTTGAAATAACCATAGTTCTGCATTTGACAACGTTTAGTTGAAGTTTAGCAATTGCATGCATTTTCAGATGCAATTGAGAAAGCCTACGCCGTGTTGTGTATTTACGAACGAATTACGATGATGAACACGTAGATGCAAACCTAGTCGCCTCAAAGAGCAGAGTTGCTCCCATCAAACAACAAAAAATACCTCGCCTAGAACTTTTGGGGGCTACAATTTTAGCTCGCCTCGTTGAAAACATCTCAGCCTCTCTCATGCCTACTTTAGGTAAACTAGAGAAATTCTATTGGGTTGACTCCTCTACAGTTCCTTGTGGGGTAAAGAACAATAAACCCTGGAAACAATTCGTCCAACTCCGAGTGCAAGAGATTAGAAGGTCTGCGTCGAAAGACGCCTGGCGATTTTGTCCTGGGTCAAAGAATCCGGCTGATTTGCCATCTCGTGGGACTACAGGGACAGATCTGAAGTCGAACGAAGCCTGGTGGAAAGGGCCTGAATTTCGGCAACGTCCTGAAGACGAATGGCCAAACGACTTGGCTTGAGAGAGCACGGATCCGATTGCGATTGCAGAGGTTACGAAACACAAAACTTCTGTCATTCATAGTTTAGCCAACCAAGCGAAGCCGTTAAATCCAGACATCAGTACTGTTATTGACTGTCAGCGCTTCAGTACTAAAAGGAAATTATTGAGAACAACTGCCTACGTATTACGTGCGTTAAGTTTTTACGCAAAGAGAAAATTCAAGGAGAAAAGGTTATGGAAAGAGAAAACGCAGGGACAGCTGAAAGGGGTAGATCGTCTAAACTATCAACACTCGAACAAGCAGAAGAATTGTGGATCCAAGCAGTTTAAAGAAATTCATTTGTGGAAGAACTTAAATTTTATCGAGTAACAAAGTTTCGGCACTTCCGACTTATGTTGCACAGTTTGGATTATATGTTGATGAGCAATCGTTGATTAGATGTGATGGACGAATAAAGAATGCCCATCTCCCAAACTCGAGCAAATGTCCTGTTTTGCTGCCGAAGAACCACCACTTTACAAATTTAGTCATACAGGAAGTCCATCATCGAACAAGTCACAGCGGCATAATTCAAACCCTTTCGTCGTTGCGTGAACAATTTTGGATCATTCGGGGACGGGAGATCGTCAATAAGAACGTTCGAAGATGTGTAACCTGTAAAAGAAACGAAGATCGACTTTATAACCCTCAAGTACAACCAGATTTACTGAGTTTTAGAGTGGATGATGCACCGCCATTTGCGCACACTGGTCTAGACTTCAAAGGGCCTCTGTATGTCTCGAAGAAGTACGACGCACAAGATGCAATTTCATCTGAAAAGACATACGTTTGTTTATATACTTGCGCCTCTACAAGAGCAATTCACCTCGAACTTACACCCGATCTTACGGTGCCATCGTTCTTGAGAAGCTTTTGAAGATGTGTCAGTCGATTCGAATTACCTGCAATTTTAATATCAGATAACGCCAAAACGTTCACGTCGGCGTCACGCGAAGTAAAGAACATTATTATAAGTTCAACGTCATCTTGCAAATCAAGGAGTTAACTGGCAATTTATCGTTGAACGCGCCCCTTGGTGGGGCGGGATTTGGGAACGTATGGTACGGACTGTGAATATCGAAGCTGTAAGCAATGGGCTGGTAAAAGAGAATGAAATACTGAAGAATCAAGTATCAAATCTGCAAAATCGAGTTTAACAATTAAGTACAAACGTAAACGACCTAGAGCAATATGGCCGCCGTGAATGCCTTGAAGTAGATGATGAAGACCTTACTAATGTGGTATGCTCTATTGGTAGTTTAATAAATGTAAATATTCAACCGCAAGACATCTCAATTAGCCATCGTCTTAAGACGAAAACGCCGACGCGAAACTTAACGCCAGCAATCATCGTGAATTTCGTAAGCCGGACCACAAGGGATAGGCTTTATTATGCTAGGAAACATCTGAAAGATAAAACTACTTCAGACATTGGCTTTGATAGAATCTCTGATAACAAGATTTATATCGCAGAAAGCTTGACAAGTAAGAATAAAGAATTATTTAAGAAATGCCTCGATGCAAGGCGGTCCCTCAATTATAAATTCATCTGGGCGAATCAAGGAATAATCTATTTGCGAAAAAATTCTGACACGCATGCCAAGTTAATTACAGCTGTGCAGGATATTGATTGCCTCACTTAAGATAAGTGATTACTATTATTTATAATTGTGTACACTGTACAACTGACTAACAATGGCTTTAAACTTTGATAGTGGATCCTTACCACAATTAGATTTGTTAAAGACTTTAAACTCTTGTTCTATGACTTCTAATTTGGATCCAGATTTAAATATACCTTTGCAAACAAATTTTAATTATTATACCATGTCAGATTTTACAAATAGTTATGATATTGCCAATTGTTCCTTAGAGAATTACTTCTCGGTTATGCATTCTAATATTAGAAGCATGAATGCATATTTTGATGGATTAATGCAAATGTTAGCGGAAGTCAATCATTCCTTTTCTTTGATCGGCTTAATTAACAGGAACTAAATACAAAGTTTCTGAAGATATCCAGTATGCTAATAGTATGCCAGGTTGTTTTGTATCGCAACCTAGTTTATCCAATGCAGGTGGTGTAGGTTTCTGATCAATTAAGTTTTCATGTAAGAAATGATCTGTCAGTATCTACAAATGACTATGAATGTTTATGGGTAAATATTCAGAGCAATTTTAATCACGATTTAATATGCGGGGTCATATATAGACATCCAAATAGTCATCTTGAAGCATTCTTGGTATATTTAAACAAGGTTATGGATACAATAAGTCGAGAAAATAATTGCTGCATTATAATGGGAGACTTTAATTTAAATTTGCTTAACTCAGATTCACATTCGGGCACAGAGGAATTTTTAAATATATTGGGTTCTAACTTTTTCAGTCCCCATATTTTGCAGCCGATAAGAATTACTCATCACTCGGCTACTTTAATTGATAATGTGTTTTTTAATTCGATTGCTCACCATACAATTAGTGGCAATATAGTGTATGATCCAACTGACCATCTTCCAAATTTCCTGATTGTTAATAATTTTACCACATTACCTAAAGGTTATAAAATGTATAAAAGGGATTACACTCATTTCAACGAACAAAGTTTTCTTCGCGATGTTCAGGCTATAAATTGGAATTTGGAAACTTTAGATAATAACGTTAATAGCATGTTTGACAAATTCAATTCTGATTTAATGAAAATAGTTGATAACCATATCCCTTCAAAGCAACTGAGTAGGAAAACTATTAAAAATATGGCTCAACCCTGGATAACACCAGGAATCAGAACTTCGTTAAAAATAAAGAATAATTTTTATAAACGATATATAAATACAAGGTCCCCGTATTATTTTTCAAAATTCAAATTATATAGAAATAGACTAAATCGATTGATCAAAATAAGCAAAAGAGACTACTATAATAATTACTTTACTATAAATAATAAAAACATGAAAAATATATGGAGAGGAATTAAACAAATTATAAGTACTAAACCGAGGGTTGGCGGTGGTATACCATCTCAAATTATAGAGGAAGGATCTGTGTTGAGTGATAGCACATCGATTGCACAATCATTCAATAAATTTTTTGCTAATGTAGGAAATAATCTGGCTGTATCTGTACCCTATGAACGTGGGTCCCCAATATCGTATATGCCGCCAAGGCAAATAAATAGTATATTTCTCTATCCGATAACCTCTGACGAAATTGAAATAGAAATTAATAAACTAAACTCTTCAAAAGCCGCTGGTTCTTTTAGTGTGCCGGTAAATATTTTAAAACTAATTAAGGGGAATTATTTGCAAACCTCTAGAAATTTTATTTAATAGCTCTTTGCTAACTGTAGTAATTCCGGTACACAAAAAAGGTTCAACTATGCATTGTAATAATTATCGTCCGATTTCTTTACTATCAATTTTCAATAAATTGTTAGAAAAACTTGTTTTTAATAGAATTAGTTGTTTCATTGATGAACACAATATCTTATACAATAAGCCATTCAGCTTTCGTGCAAAACATTCTACATTACATGCAATACTTTCGATTACTGATCAGATACAAACAGCTGTTGAAAATGGTTACTACTCGTGTGGTATTTTCTTAGATTTATCTAAGGCCTTTGATACAGTTAATCATTCTATTCTCTTACAAAAACTTGAGCATTATGGATTTAGGGGTATAGTATATGACTGGTTTGAGTCATATTTATATAATAGAAAACAATTTGTTTCAATATGAGGTGTCTCATCAGGATTACTAGATGTTACCTGTGGGGTGCCACAAGGTTCTGTTCTTGGCCCTCTACTGTTTCTTTTATATATTAATGATATGAAAAACACTACTAGTGATCTTGATATTCACCTTTTTGCTGATGACTCAAATCTCTTCTGCTCCGATAAGAGTTTGTCAAGGCTGGAAACAAGGATTAACGCTCAACTATGAGAAGTTTATCGTTGGCTTTGTGCTAATAAGTTGTCCTTAAATATTGAAAAATCAAACTATATCATATTTCACTCCGTCCAGAGAAAGCTTAACTACGAAATTAAAGTCTTCTTAAATAATCAAATACTTAAACGAGAATTTAATACCACTTACTTGGGTGTAGCAATTGACTGTCATTTAAATTGGAAATCGCATGTGTCAAACATATCGAAAAAGGTTAAACGCAATATAGGTGCAATATCCAAAATAAGGCATTTTGTTAATATCGATGTGCTCATGAACCTTTATTATTCCCTTATTTACCCATTTCTAACGTATGCACTAGTGGTTTGGGGAAACACCTATGCTTCATCTATCGATCCTTTGCTTATTTTGCAGAAAAAATAGTTAGATTAATGACTTTTCAAATTTTTATGACCATACAGATCCTTTATTTATAAAATTAAATATATTGAAGATGCATGATCTTGTCTTCTATTGGAATGCAGCATTTATGCATGATTTCTATAATGGAAACTTGCCAGAAATATTTCACACTTTTTTACTTCTGTAAAAGAAAAACATAATCATAATACCAGATTTGCTTCAAGATTGACTTATTCTATTCCAAAGATAAGAACAAATTATGGGAAATTTAATATACGCTTTTCGGGCGAAAAGGTATGGAATGAAATTAATTATGAAATAAAGAAACTTAAACCATCAAAATTCAAAGCTGAAGTTAAAAAATTCCTACTGCAAAAATACAAGGAATGATTGTCAAAACTATAACAACAGAAAATTAAAAATACAAATTAATAATTACATGCAATTATATTTGAACAAGATTTTCTTTTTTTCTCTTCCTTTTGTTTTTTCTCTTTTTTTGAATAGTTATAAGCAAGGTATAGTAATATTACTTATTTACATATGACCAATTTTTGACCTTCAAGTTATACTTCTGTGCTTTAATTAAAATTAATTGGAAATGGAAATATATTATTTATTAAGCTAGCTGCCTCGTTTAACCTAATGGTTACTGCTGCTAGCTTGCACCCATATCAGGATCCAAATATTTAATGTAAATATATTTTTTTTGAAATAATGGTGCTCAATAAATTGATTGATGATTGGTCAAGTCAAGAGTAAATGCAAACCGACAGAATATCGCAGCCATTTCCATAGGTGATATCGTGATTATTATGAACGAAAAAACAAAACCACAATTCTGGAAACTGGCTAGAGTGGAAGATCTTTTGCCAGGTCAAGATGGAGTAGTTCGAGCAGCAAGAGTAAGAGTAGCGTGTAGTGACGGCAAACCAAATTTCTCCAACGTTCAATAGACCTTTCCCCTTTTAAGTGAAATTTTGATCGACAAAAATTTCGACAAAAATGTCTGGACAAAAGTTTCATTACAGCTTAAAAGAGCGCAGCAAAATTAGTAATATTCCAAAGTTTTTTTATTATTATTATTATTATTATTATTATTATTATCATTATTATTATTATTATTATTATTATTATTATTATTATTATTATTATTATTATTATTATTATTATTATTATTATTATTATTATTATTATTATTATTATTATTATTATACAAATAATGAACATAAATCTGAATTAATATCACTATTGACAGACCTAATGAAAGAAGTAGATCTGAAACCATTACATCCGAAAAACAAGATTCTCCTCTACAGTCGCTACGTTCTTTCAAAACTCTCATGGCATTTCACTATAGCATCAATTCAAAAAACGTGGATTTCCGAAAACCTTGACTCAGTTTTCAAACAATACATTTGTAAATGGCTTGAGCTACCTATTTCTGGATCACTTAGTAACATTTACCTAACCAGTAACAAATTTGGTCTGAACATTATCCCCCCATCAACTAAATTCACACAATGTCAAACAACTATCCGCAGAGCTTTGAAGTCATCTCCTAATGAATCAATAACCCACCTCTGGAAGTCGATCTGTAATCATACTAACACCCAATATGATCTGTATACGTCGACAAAAGAAGTAATCAAGTCATTCCGTGAAATTCATGAAGATAAATTGGAAAATCGGTTAAAATATCAAGGTTCATTCTTCGCCAGCATCTCAAAATTTTCACTACCCCAAGTAAATTCGATTTGGTCAACCTGTCAATCCAAACTACCAAAGAACATTTACAATTTCACTATTCGCTACATAAACAATTCGCTACCAACCAGTAAAAACCTTCAAAAATGGGGACTCTCTTCGTACTCTGAATGCTCGTTTTGCCTTAAACCTGAATCTCTGTTGCACGTTGTTGCTGGCTGTAATTCCTATCTTGATCGATTTACTTTGAGACACGAGTCAAACCTAAATTTTATTGCTAATAACCTCCCATCACAACATATTCAGACCATTTATGCTGACTTACCATCATTCCCTAATCCCTCTGTTATTACTGTCGATGACTTTCGTCCTGATCTACTAATTTTGACCAAAGACAATTATCTATATGTACTCGAACTAACCGTCGGATATGAGACTAACTAATATACAGCGCAAATACTCAAAATATAAAGAGATGATCGTAGAACAAAAGAAAAAATTCCGGCCGGTAAAGTTCATTAACCTCTCAATCAGTGCACTCGGTGTTTTTGAAAAAGAATCGTCAAATTTTATGCAAATGTTGGAACATTTGAACTCAGATAAGGCCTGTGTTAAATATACCATTAGGAAAATCATTAACATTGCAATAAGAACCACATATTACGTTTTCTGTTGTAGAAACAAGGATTGGTTGATCCAAATTTAATAAACTTCTAGTTAGTCTGTTACTTTTTGTATCATATAATTATGACCATATGTGTTATAATTATATAAATGTAGTAATGTATAGTGTATCAAGTAGCCAATTGTAAATTACCTTTAACAGTGAGATTTTCAATTGTAAGTGCATAAAAATTCAATAAAGTTTTCATTAAATATATTTACTGATTTTGTAACCGAAGGTTAAATTACATCAGCTATACTACAAATAATTAAATATAAAGGAGTAACCTACTATTTACAATTTAATTTCGAAATAATTTGTGGTAAGAAGGATTTTCTAAAACGTTCTGTTTTACAATAATAATTAGTATATTTACAATTTCCCCTCGTATAATAGACCGAAGAGGATTTATTAGGTAAAAATTCATCCAATTTTTGAAGGTTCTCATCTCTCAAAAAGAACTGTTCGCATAAAATCTCACGTCGTTCCTTCAAGGGTGGAATATTAATAAGTTCGCATGCATAGTTATAGCTTAGTTCTGGTAAAGTAATTCTCAAAGCTCTTCTTTGAACACTTTTAATATCATCACTCAAATAGCCTGGAATGTTGAATTGCCAAACTTGGCAAGTGTATTCTAAGACTGGCCTTATAATAGTGGTAAATGCGATGGATAACATTCTAGTGTCAGCGTTGGCTCGTCTCAATAACCTAAGCATATACAATCTTTTCCCAGATTTCTTAACAATTTTATTAACGTGTTTATTCCAATTCATTTTGGTTTGGATCGTAACGCCGAGAATTTGGGCAGAATTTACACGTTCAACCTCAGTGTTCTCGATTAATATTGCTGGGAAATTCCGTTTTACCCTACCAAAGTCAAGGATCATTTCTTTACATTTAGTGACTTTAAGTTTCATATTATTTGTAACAGTCCAGTTATAAATAAAATCGACGAGATCCTGAAGATTACTGCTACAGTCAACCATGACACTTTCAGTAGCCGCACTATCATCTACATACTTCCATCGGTCAGGCCATTCATCAAGAAGATCTTTGATCATAACCAAAAAAAGAACAGGACCCAAAACAGTTCCCTGAGGTACTCCTCCGTTTAAAACTTTCCAACTCGAAGACCAACTACCCAGCTTCACACATTGCCTTCGTCCAGTTAAAAAACTTTTAATCCAATTAAAAATAATTGGGGGAACGTTCAATTCCAATAATTTATGCAACAAAATGATGTGGTCTATCAGGTCGAAAGCCTTAGAAAAGTCAAGAAGAAACACTCTAACAGCGCACTTTGACGCGTCAGTTTCCTTTAATAAGTGATGTACCAAACTAATTAAATTATGAGTCGTTGAGGAATTCTTTAAAGAGCCAAATTGCCTCTTATCAATTTTGTTCTTGATTGAACTAATCAACCAATCAGATACAAACGATTCGCAGATTTTAGACAAAGTAGGTGTCAATGAAATAGGACGCAAATCGGTTGTTATGTCTGCAGGTACATATATTTTTGGTATTGGAATAACTTCAGCGTCTTTCCATACTGTAGGAACGCGCTGTGGCTGTATCGAAGCATTAAAAAGTGAGGCAATTGGTAAGGCTAAGATATAAGCATAATGTTTAAGTACCCAATTTGGGATGCCGTCTGAACCTGTACATATAACTATGATCTAAATGATCCAATGATTATGCTATTCCATGCCTATATTATTGCCCGATATTTTTAATGAATACCAGTAAGCTAAAACTTGCCTTGTGCCAAAGGGGTTTGTCTATAGCCCCGAAACATGTTTCCCCCGACAATTTTTAAAATTTTAATACTCGTAAGATGATTTATCTGTCTGTGACTTTAATCTTGAACTGTCTGTGCCAGGAGGTAGTGGCAGTATAAACAAAGCTTTCGTTGATAGGAATGCAAATTCCTGGAAATATTAGCCTAAGGATAAACTCAACGTTTTGAGCGAATTAAGTCCTTCATCGGAAGTTAGTCAAAGGCGACAAAGGGCCTTTGCTCAAAACATTGAGTTTCTCCTGTACCAACGAAAACCTTGTTCATGAATCTGACTTCGCCTAGATATTGCTTTTACCAATTACTGACATCCAATATTGCATTGCACTCTTGATGTTAACACACTAAATACTTATCAGTTATGTAATTGTTTACATAAATACATAAACAAAATCCTGTATAGATATGATATACCTTTGAAATAAATGTTTTCTGATATTGTTCTGGAGGTTAGCACTTGGCATGTGGGCTGCATTGTAGAAGTGCTGGAATTAGGGTTGCACACTAATAGTTGCACTTTTTGCAATGACTTTCATAATTTTTTCCCTCTCAAAATCTGTCCAGGAAACTTCATTAATAGTTTTGTTACTATTTTGTTTGCAGTTGCAAAGAGTCCAACTATAGACCATCTGGCAGGAATGGAACCTGTAGCCCATGATGTTGCAGCTATAGCTTCACAACTGAAACCCTCAACCTGATGAGACATCCATGGTGGAAGAAAACCAAGTCTTGTGAGTCTTCGGGATTGCTTGATGCACTGGAATCTATGATGCTGCTTTTTGCTGCTGAGTGTTTTAATACATTCTTATTTCTACAAAGGCAAGTCATGAAGGTGCACGGCACACAAAAGATGCCGGCCCAAGGTATTGGTTCTATTGTCAGATATTGAAAAAATGTAAACTTGCTAACTTCCTGGACTTATAACCCACTTGGTAATAGTGTAAATTTTTCTATTAATATTAAGTTACTTATGTTATAAATATGTATATACCCTGTGTATATATGAAATTCTCTTGGTTGAAGCAAGGAAAGAATTCAATATATTTGTTGCGTTGAGGTACATGTTTATGTCCAATTCACTCTTTCGAATGTTTCCAAGTGTGTTGAAAGAATAAATTGGAAAACATATCTTTCAAAGCAACAAGTTATTTTATATATAAGTAATAAAGTTAGCTTTTCTACATGTATTTCTTGCTAAGAAACTGCATGCCACTTCAAATAATTGTGTAAAAGTGTTTTTTTTTAACCTAATTACACATATTTTATTAACTTCTTGTTTGAAAGCAAATGTTCTCAGTCAGAACTCATGTTGAGTCAACTTGGCATAAAAATATACTCCCTGGTGTATATTTACACCATGAGTGTAAGTTCAAACCAAAGTGGTGTAATTTCTGTTTCTTCTGTATTAGCACCACCTTACTGTAGTGTAAAAATACACTCCCTGGTGTATTTTTACACCACAAGTGTAAATATACACATTTTTGGTGTAAATACAGAGGCAAGAGAAAGTAGACCAACTTGGTGTAAAAATACACTCACTGGTGTATATTTACACCACAAGTGTAAATTTACACCTTTTTGGTGTAAATACAGAGGCAAGATAATTTACACCGACTTGGTGTAAAAATACACTCATTTGTGTATATTTACACCACAAGAAACTTTGAGATAAAGTAATACATAATAAAGATAATGCACTACAGGAGCTTTTACCAGATAAATTAAATAGACACCTTAGGCCAAGGGGACACGAGTTTGAACTTCCATTAGTGAGAACAGAGCGATTTAAAAGTTCTTTTGTAAATCGATGTTTGTTTAACTTTGTTTAACCAATTTTAACCATTACCTTTTTAACATTATTAATATTTTTATCCATAACTGTATATATCTAGTTATTACCTTATAGATATCAATAATTTTATCTTATATATTTTTATAATGTAAACTCACAGACGGGTGTTCTTGAGTATGAATAAAGACTGTTATTATTATTATTATTATTATTATTATTATTATTAAGCGTAAATTTACACCTTTTTGGTGTAAATACGGAGGCAAGATAATTTACACCAACTTGGTGTAAAAATACACTCACTGGTGTAAATTAACACTTGCGAATGTGTACATTTACACTTACTTTGGTGTAAATACAGAGGCAGGAATTTCCACCGTTTTTGGTGTTAGTACAACACTCGGAGATTTAGAGTGTATAGGGATGACCGTGCCTATTTGCCAGAAGAATATATGCATCTCATTGGCAGGTGACGTCATCCCTTGGGTATTTAAGAAGTCACGATTCCAATAGACCATCTCTGATGAAGACACTCGACTGGAGTGTCGAAACGTTGGGTGTTGATTACAATTTGACTGGGCTTTGTAATAATATATTTAAACTAGAGTAGCGGGCAAAACATGACGTAATCTGTTGTTGCTACATGCCCTCCAACGCGGAGCAGTCTTGGCTGGAAAAAATTTAACTCGTTTCTACCAGAAGTTTCTTCACGCTACATCAACGTAATTATTTGTGGAGACTTCAATTTTCCAAAACTCCATTAGCAACATCCATTTACTACTTCATCCGGTGATAACATTATATTTACGGAACAATTGAATAACTTCTTCCTTAAGGCTAATTTCCACTGTTGCGTTTTTCGTACGCACGTACACGCACGTAAATCTTTGAATCCTTCTATTTTTTAAATATTTTACAAATAAGTTAACAAATGCACACTAAAGCTTGCCAAACACTAAATTCTGTTACTTTATTTATTTGGTTATTTCATCAGTAAAATTTAAACAAATTTAAAGTTTACGTGCGTATGCGGCTTTACTCAGGTCAACACATTACACACAAGACGAAACAACATCTTAGACCTAATTATCACTAGCCTACCAGATTAGATTGAAAACATTTCAGAACTTAAGGCAATGGACAGCGGTTTGTTTACCGATCACGACACAATCCCGTTCAATTTGAAAACGTCCGTAAAAGTAGCTCCTAAACTAAACAGAACTGTTTTTGATTACCTTAGCGGTCAGCCTTAGCGATGACTGATTTTTCAAAAATAATGTTTCAGGAGAAGATATTAATAACAATTGGGAACAATTAAAAAACACATTCCTTAGTGTGGTGAGAAACTACATTCCAACCAAGAAGATCAAAAGTCGAAATTCTCCCACTTGAATTAATGGAAGCATTATTCACGAGATAAGAAAGAAAGAAAAGGTTAAGAAAAGAAACGGAAGTTAAGATCATCTCCATCTGACGTCCTTCTTGCTAAATTTAAAAAGCTACGAATCAAAGTTAAAAAATGGTCCGTGAATGTCGTAAAAGAGGTTAGAGCTCTCTTGATGCCAACTTTGAAACAAACCCAAAGCGATTTTTGTCAATCTTTTAGCCGGAAGCAATGTGAAGCGCCGGGGCAACAGTTCCAAAAGGGCACTTGCTTTAAAGCCATCATTTTTCTGGGCAAAAATATTTGACAAAACTTTCGACATTAATTTGAACAATTTTATTCGTTGCACCGTGCTAAAAGCACAAAATAAAATCAGTAAACGGACGTATATTGCTTGATTTAGCATCTGGCGCCTAAAAAGTACGCTTTTTTGGGTGGAAATGTGTCCTTTGCCTTCGTAAAAAAATTTGTTCAGATTGCATTTTTGACTCACGAATGTTACAAAGCAACATTTGTAAGTCTTTGTGGTTACTTGAGTGTGGGGCAGTTAATTACACCAAGAGTATGACTAGTAGCTTGGCGCGCACTCTTCGCCTGTGAATTGGGCCTTTCAGAACCGGAAATCGGGCTGAAGCACGACATATGGCAAAATTTACACGATGCTAGTTTGCAAAAAAACTATCAAACTGCTTTAATTCTTTCTGCCACTTTCATTTAATTTCATCTTTGAATCGGCCTCAACAGTCTTTGATTTCAATACGATTGCATTTATTTTTCCTTCTCGCCCTTCGGCGACATTTACGGGGAAACATTTTTAGATGCCCTTTTGATTCCAAAAATGCCCTTCGAAACCGGTGTTCCCCTTACTTTTTGACGCTTCCTACGCCCCTGTAAATAGCATTAATTTTACTACATCAGGTTTAAAATTAAGCAAAGATTGCTTAAATATATGCTGTAGAGTCCGATCTGCGTATGGGCACAAGGGAGCTCTCTTTCTATTATACAAACAGTTTATTTAGGTTTTTATTTCATTTTATGTTCTTGCAAAGCTTGATTGTAGTGTCTTGATAATTTATTATGCTCTAGAATCATAAAAATATAAATAGTTATCGAATAAAATTGTATATATTCCATGCCGAAATGTAAACAAATTCTTTGTTTAAAAACAGCAAAAAATAGGTACGCACTGCGTACCTGTGTCTAGCCTATTCAGCTTGTCGAATACAGCTGGAGTTCACATTGTCATAAACATTCATCACAAACATTCATCACAAACATTCATCACAAACATTCATCACAAACATTCATTGTGATACAACATTAATAATACAAAATAAAACAGATGCAGTATCTTTCTTACAATGCCAACAAATGGCTACAATCACTCGATTTAAAAGCAATGTGGTTTGTAGCAATGGTTCAGCCAACGATATTATCGAATCACACTTTAATAATAAGCATATATTCAGCAGCTAATGATGTCGCTTTAATTGTTTTTCAAAATTTCACTAATATGCAATTCACTAAGATTTCATTACATGTGTTTCTTGTTATAAATATATTCTGGTGTCTGGTTTACAAGTTATTAGCTTTTCTTGAATTGTTGGCATTGCAGATTTCATAAAACCTTTAACCCATTAAGCTGCTTTCCCACTGACGAGTAAAATGGTTTGGCGTTAAACAAGTAAAAACGTAGGGTGCAATGGGTTAAATTCAAAGTTCTTCATTAATATAATATTTAATACTAGATTTCTAAACATTTTTATTTATTGTAAGATCTAAAAGCATCGGAATTTATAATGAACTCATCCAATCAATTATGTCATCACCACTAAAACTTTTGCATGGCCAGAAATCACGGACAGTCAGCGGTTTTAATTGTGGGCGCAGAAACTGTTCCCACGCGCGCCCGTGACATACGCGCGACTTTAAATCTCCTATAAACAAACTTTATAAATACAGTCGACAATGTCTATTTACAAAGAGTTAAATATAAATTTGATCCAGCGATAGATTATTATATAAGTGAAAGACTGCAAGAATGAATTTCTTAAAACTATAACGTAGATCATACAACATTCTAAACTTTAGAAGACCAAAGAAATTTGAATATATTTGCATTTACCGCAATTTCTTTTGTTTTGGAGCCTTTTTCCTTCGCACTTGTTAGTCAGCGGCTGCCCATTAATTTGATTATAAAATGGCGAAGCAATAACGCATTTTCTGCGTCGTATTTGGCAACGTTTTGAGTTTTTTTCGACCCTAAACCGCTCGCAATGAGAGGAATTTCAGGTTTTATTTTGCCTCAAAACAGACAATTTGAAAGTATTGGGGCCGCTTAGCTCAAATCTCTGGTGTTTTAAAACTTATACGCCATGGCAGATCGAACATCGTACAAGAGATGTAGACGTGTGGAAGTTGTCGGCAAACGTTTAAGACAGTGTTATAACAGACTAAATGTGAACGAGTAGGGAGGATTTGCTGAATTTAATATAAGCTTATATTGCGTGGAAATGTTTTGAATCGAGTTTACTCGGACCGCCTAATGGCAAATCGTGAGAGGTCAAAACCCTCGAGAGCTATATTTTCAGGTAGGTAATAGTATTTGTAGACGTGTGGAACATGCAAATCATTCTATATTTCATTGTGCGCATCGATTTTATATTGTTTGTAATAGAATACCGTATAATATCCGCCATCTTGGTTTCGTAAAATAAGTTCGTTGTGCGCATAAGAAATCGAATTAGCCGCCATTTTGTCCGTGATTTCTGGCCATGGTCTGATAGTTGTATTGCCCTGATACTTGCATATTCAATATTATCACCAGTCGCCATATTATCAGCAAATTGTCCAGAATATGTGTTGACATGGTTGTTTGAAGTACTGTAGATGTCAGTCATGCATCACTATGATTTGGAATTGTGCTTTTATCTGCAAATGAAATATTGTAAAAGATGCACATGACACAGGTATATAATTTAAACAACATTTAACTCTAGCTATAAAGTACGAACACATGCTACTCAATTGACACTGAGCACTGTTATTAAATGCTGAAATTGGAAAGAAAGGTTGAAACTTGTCGATATGACCTCAGTACAATGGCTGTGCGTTTGCTTTTTCATTATTATACCGGCACAACTGCAAGGGTTAGTGTTGTATGTGATTGCATTGATCTGCAGGGACGTAGCAAAGCATCTGACATTGGGGGATATCGGAGAACTTTATCTGAAATCTGAACTTCAATGTTAAAAATCTACCCAAAGTACACATATAATAATTATAGAGGTTTTTCTGATTGATTTCCACTGTGACATGTTTACATTTTTGAAGCTCCACTTCTACATTTCTGGTATTTTCTAAAGCACATTTGCAAAAAATTGGATCTAAATTGACTGTATCAAAAGTGGATATCATTTCACAAAAATAACATCTTTATTAATTATATGAAAATTTTACCTGAAAATGTCAAAATTTATACTTGAATTTTAACAATGGGATTTACAACCCCAAACCCTTCGTCGATCACTGCGTACCTGCTGATCTTAGATTCCTGCTTAGGTCTAATGAATGTAAATACATTTTCACTCAATTATTTTCATCTACAAGATCCCTCAACTGTACGTTTAGATCCCTCAACTGTACTCAAGATCCCTCAATTGTTTGCATTTGATCATATTCGAATGTAAATTTGCGCGCTATAAGTATTAAATTATTAATTATTATTAAACAGACTGAGCTTCCATTGCACGAATCGGCATCTCAATAATATTAGCACCTACTAATTTGCAGTCAGTGCAATGCCAGTGACCATAAAAGACTATGGTAATATAAAATAGTCCAACATTCTGTGTTAATTGTAGTTTTATACCTGCAAGTGGATAAGGGAGCTGTAGTATATGCCAGCAATGGGCTTGCTTCTTATAAATTTACCCACATAATGATATATTAAAATTCAAGATCTGTGCAAGCACGTTTGATTATAAAACAGTACCGGTATTATAAACTCACTATAATGCTTTATATGAAGCGTGATCAAAATCTCTTTGACCAGATTCATAGTCCACAGCAGTTATGAATAGCAACGATAATGTCAACAATGTTTTAATATATTATAAAATTAAATGACAGATTCACAAATTTTAGGCCTGCCTAAACATAAATATCGATTGAAATAACAAAAATTAACTTACCGTTTGCTGTGAAAAATTTCTTCGAGCATTTCTGCCTGTGTTTCCAACTGTAAATTTGCTAGTCGTTAAAAACCTTTTCTGTGGGATTTAATACCAACTGTAAATTTGCTAAGTGAGGCATCTGCCAGTATTATTAAAGTCGCTAAATACCTATTCTGTGGGATTTAAAATCATAGATTAAGTATATACTTCATCTGTAAATATCGTCGCCTCATGCCATGAACGACAGTTTACCAAGTAAATTCGACTATCTCCGTCACAACTTCACATATCTTACAAACATTTTCAGCGTTACATTGTGGCTAGCCTGTTCTCGGGCTAGCCACAAAAATAGTTCTAAACTCCAATTCCTGTGAATAATGCACAGATTTCGAGGTGTAGTTCTGGCAAAAGGGCAACCTATTGCCCCCGTGCTGTCCCCGTCGCTCCAGCGTCCCTGTTTAAGCCGAACAATAAACAATCAAGTGGTCCAAATATTATGTCAATGGTACAGGCTGTTGAACTTGAATCATCACAAAATTAAGATGTGTCTACTCCTACTGCTATTGCCAATCTATTCAATCGCTACTTCACATCGGTTTTCAACAGTGATCATGATAACCTGGATTTGAATTTATTGAAATTTTCAAATGGCAGGTTGCTATCAAATGATTGACAATCTGAAAAACTTGAAATTACATAATACTACATGATTAAAAATACGTAATTTGGAATACTACTATTTAAAAAATATGCCATGATAATACTTTACTATATACTATACTATCTTCACGCATGTAAGTTTACTAACTACACAGAGAATCCCACTTTGCAACACAGTACGGAATAAAACTACTTCGAAAACGTTCGGTCCTACATTTAAATAGAGGATATTTCCTTGGATTCCTTAAACTATACTTACGTGTAATAGGACTTGGGAGAAGATTGTTTAGTTTATTGTCATCTTTTAAAATAGATTGATACAAGGACAGACACTGAATTTCTCTTCGTTCTTGAAGTGTTTTTAGTTTTGCTTTATCAAGGGCTTCAGCGTATGAATGGTGTGGGAACGCAATCTTTAAAGCTCGTTTTTGAATGTGTTCGATTTGATCTGATAACGTCAATGGCAGAGAAGAGTGCCAAACTTGACATGCATACTCAAGCACTGGACGAATGAATGAACAAAAGATGGAGATTAGATTCTTTACTGGAACACCATGGCGTTTCAGGATTCGTAGAGCATGTAAAGTTCTTATTTATGTTATATTAGTCCATTTCTTTGTGTATATCACTATATCTATATATCTATATGTTCGTGTCCCATTACACGTAAACAACAACGTTCTCCCTAATTTCCATCTCCCGTAAGGAGGTCCCGTGGTAGGAGATCAACATGCAACATCTCCCTTTTCAACATGAACATAACATGAATAAGTAACTTGCAATGTATATAATGTAACGGTCACTTAATTTATGAAGGTGTCTTCTAGTCTGCATATCTTGAGGGTTTCTTTAATTGTCGACCTGACCGAGATGTTACTATCGGATTGTTTCTGCTAACTTTCACATTAGATTGGTTGGAGGTGGATGGTCTACTTGACAATTTCAGGTCGTCATAATCGTCGTTGTTCTCAACTTTAAATGTCTCCTTCGTTGGAAGCAGATGTCGTCTGTTTCGAGGAACAACGTTTCCCTGCTGATTCAGGATACGATATGATCGAGGTTCACTACACTTCTCTACCACTTTACCCTTTTTTGACCAATTGGTGTCTTTATCTGTTCGTACGCGAACTGTAGTGCCAGGTAGTAGAGCTGGTAGATGCGGGCATGCTGATCATAAGATTGCTTGACCTTGTGCCTTGGCGACACCGGGCACGGTGGCTGGGTTGATCCAGAAGGAAGGGTGGTGCGAGGGTTTCTTTGATACATTTTGTAGGCTGGAGAGTGGCCATCATTGTGTGGGGTTGTATTGAGCACGAGCATGGAAAGATACACATCGCTGTGGGATTCTTCAGCTTTCTTCAGTGACTTCTTGACCGTTTGGATGGTTCTCTCAACGAGGCCATTTGATTGAGGGAAGTGAGGACTAGACGTGTCGTGCTGGAAGTCCCACTCTCGTGAAAATCGTTTAAAGGATGCGGCAGTGTACTGTGGGCCATTGTCACTGAACACTGTTTGTGGGATACCATGACGACTAAATATTTTCTTCATTTCACGAACTACGGCAGGTGCCTCGACGGGTTTTGCAATGTGGGCTACTTCAAAGAATTTGGAGTGATAATCAACGACTATTAGGTAGTCTCGACCATGGAGCGAGAAGAGATCTGTACCAACTTTGACCCACGGTTGGTCAGGCACGTCGTGTGGTATCAGTGTTTCCTTTTGCTGTCGGTTCGATGATTTGTGCACGTTGCACACTGAGAGACAAGAACAGTTAGCTCATGGTTGATTCCAGGCCAATAAACTGCTTGCCGGGCTCGACTCTTGCACTTTTCAATGCCTTGGTGTCCTTGGTGAAGAAGGGTTCGGACTTCAGGACGCATGGATTTCGGCACAATGATTTGTCGCCCTTTGAGAAGAAGGTCATGATTGTACACAATTTCGTGACGCTGGCTGTAGAAAGGTTTCACGGAACTATCAATGTTATCATCGGATGGCCAACCATTGACGGTGTATTGTTTGAGCTTTTGTAGAACTAGGTCGTTTGCTGTTTCGCGCTGAAGCTGAGAGAGTTTTGACTGGCTGATTGGTAGCTGGTTGATGATTGAGTGAACATGATGAGCAATATCTTCAGGGGTAATTTCCGGTTGACCAGGTAATGAGGCTCTGCTGAGGGCATCTGCCACCTTCATAGTCTTTCCGGGTGCATATTCGAATGAAAAGTCATACTTTTGTAGGCGCAGAAAGAACCGTTGGATGCGAGGAGGACACTGAACAATGCTTTTGGAGAAAATGGCTTTTAGGGGCTGGTGATCATTGTGTACGATAAATTCTCGACCATAGAGGTATTCGTGGAACCGTTCACATCCGAATACGACTGAAAGAGTTTCACGTTCTATCTGAGCATAATTTTGTTCTGATTTTTCGAGTGTTCTGGAGGCAAATGCAATGGGATGCCAGGAGTCATCTATGCGTTGCTCAAGCATTGCACCTAACCCAATAGAGCTAGAGTCTGTCCGAATATGAGTTGGGAGATTTGGGTCGTAGCTCTGTAGGACAGGAGCAGATGAAATCCGACGCTTGAGCTTTTCAAAGGCATCAATTTGGGGTTTCTGCATTAAGAACTCGGTTCCTTTCTTCAAGAGGGCTCGTAATGGTGCAGTTTCGTCTGATAGGTTTGGGATGAATTTACCAAGATAGTTCACCATCCCAAGAAAACGCTGAAGTTCGGCAGGGCTTGTTGGAACGGGCATTTTGGTAATTGCTTCAATCTTTCTTGGGTCTGGCTTCACTCCATCTGCGGACATGATGTGACCCAGAAAGGTAAGCTCCGTTGCACCAAAAATACACTTTGCATGGTTTAGCTTCAATCCGCTATCTCGAATTTTGTCTAGGACCTTCTTCAGCCGTTGATCATGAATTTCTTTTGTTTCACCCCACACGGTTATATCGTCTTGCGAGTTGGCAGCACCATCGCAGCCAGCGATGATCTTGGATATTTCGAGTTGGAATATCTCACTAGCCGAGTGAATTCCATAGGGTTATACGCTTAAATTTGTATCGGCCAAACGCTGTGCCAAACGTGAGAACATCTGATGTGAAGTCGTCGACTGCAATCTGCCAGTACCCGTTGCTTGCGTCGAGTTTGCTAAAGAATCGAGCACCACTCATTTGAGAGATTATCTCTTCTGTAGTAGGCAGACGGTAGTGTTGGCGTTTGATTGCTTGGTTTAATGGACGCGGGTCTAGGCAAACGCGAAGCTTTCCGTTGGGTTTTTCGACAAGAACTAAGGCGTTGACCCAGTCTGTGGATTTTTCGACTTTTTCAATTATACCCATGCTCTCCATGCGGTCTAATTCCTTCTTCAGTCGATCTTTAAGAGCAAACGGTACTTTTCGAGGAGGTACCACTACTGGACGGACATCATCTTTCAAGGTCATGTGATAGGTGGACTTGAGTGTGCCAATCTCTCCAAAACAGTCAGCGTACTCTTCAGATATATTGGAGCTATAAGCTTCCTCAATGTTAGTATCAGTTATTTTGTAGACCCGCTTGATTAGATTGAGTCGCTCTGAAGTGGCCAAACCTAGGATGGGTGTGGTCTGTGAAGCTACGACGATAAAGAGAAGGTGGTGTTTTTGTCCTTTATACTGAATAGGGACAATACATTTTCCATGTACAGGGATGGAGGACCCATTGTAGGCGGACAACTTGGTTGATGTTTGTTTGATTCGTGGGCGAGGGTTTAACTTGTTGTAGAGTTTCTTGGGTAACACGTTCACTTGGGCCCCTGTGTCGATTTTGAAGGGAATGTCTTGGCTGCCTGCATTAAGAGTGACAGACCAGTGTCCCGCAGAGGTGTCGCTATTGAGAGGATCAATTTTAAGTGCTTGTTGAACCTCAGAGGCTGCTTCAGATTCAGTTGCAACGAGGCTTTCGATAACAAAATCACTTTCTGAAGAGGATTCAAAGGAGGCACGATCTTGAGAGTCATCGACTTGATGCACTGTTTGTTTACAGCACCTGGCAAAGTGATTTCTACGTTGGCACTTGTTGCACTTTTGACCATACGCCGGGCATTTTCCACGTTGGTGTCGACCTGCACAAAATTTGCAGTTCTTTATTAAATTATCTCTTTCTGGAGAATGAGATTTAAACCTATCTCGGTTTTTGTCTCGCCTTTCCTTCTCTCGCTTTTGCCTGTGTACTTTGTGGATTTTCTTTTCCATGTCTTCAGTAAGTTGCTGAGCATGTAGTTTGGTTTGCTCGGAGGCTTGACCAAGCTCGACTGCTTTTTGTAGATTGATGTTAGGCTCACGAAGCATTCTCTCACGAAGGGCATTGTCAGAGATACCACAAATGATCATGTCTTTAATAAGCGAGTCTTTCAAAGTATCGAATTCACACGCTGCACTGCGTTTCTTCAGTTCTGTCACAAAGCTAGTAAAAGTTTGTCCTTCTTCCTGGCGGTATGTAAAAAACTTGTGTCTCTCAAAGGTAGTGTTGCTACGAGGATTGCAATACTCTTCAAATTTCTTGAGAACAGGTTTTAGTTTCAATTTGTCGCCAGCATTTTCAAACTCAAAAGTGTCATAAATTTCGCGCCCTTTTTCGCCTATACACGTCAAGAGAATTGAAGTTTTTACCTTGTCAGATTTTGAATCCGATTCCGTAGCTGTTAGGTAAAAGTCCAAGGCCTTTTGCCATTGCTTCCACGATTCAGCAAGATTTCCTTCGAACGCGAACGGAGACGGAGGCGATAGCCCAATTATTCGTTCAGCCATCGCCACTGGTTATTGCTCGTTTGAGTAAAATTACTTTTTAAAACTTTTCAAATGTACTAACTAAATATCCAGAGTCAAGGATCCCACTTCTGTCACCATGTAAAGTTCTTATTTATGTTATATTAGTCCATTTCTTTGTGTATATCACTATATCTATATATCTGTATGTTCGTGTCCCATTACACGTAAACAACAACGTTCCCCCTAATTTCCATCTCCCGTAAGGAGGTCCCGTGGTAGGAGATCAACATGCAACATAGATCACCCCTGATGAAGACACTAGACTGGAGTGTCGAAACGTTGGGTCTTGATTACAGTTCGACTGGGCTTTGTAATAATTTATTTAAACCAGAGTAGCGAGCGAAACATGATTTTTCTGTGTTGTTGTTGTGATAAGTTTATGATAAAATATATTAAATAAAAAGGCCGCTGCACAAGATTTAGATCTCGCTCGCATTTTCATGTTTTCGAAAAAAAACTTGCGTGAATCGTGATATATCCTGCCCTTCATCATACCTCAATGAAAATCCTTTTGAAGCAAGGCTATTTCATTATTCGATGCTTTCTTAAGAGAGTTATAAATTAATCATTTATCACCTAGGACGATCGGGAATATAAAGATGATGATGATAAAGAATATGGAAGGAAAGATCAACGTAAGGAAAGAAAACGTGGTCGGGGAAAGAGTGATTGGAACGATGATGATGATTGTGATGACGATTATGACAGACGTGATGACGACAAAGATAGAGGCGATGGAAAGAGAGATAATAATAGAGGAAGAAAACGTGTTCGGGGAAACAGTGATTGGGACGATGATGATGATTGTGATGACGATTACGATAGGAATGATAAAGATAGAAGCAATGAAAAGAGAGATAATCGTAGGGGAGAAAAGCGTGGTCGAGCTAGGAATGATTGGGACGATGATGATGACTGTGATGATGATGATAACGACAGGGATTATGACGACAAAGATAGAGAAGACAAACGCGGTGGAAAGAGAGATCATCGTAGGGCAGGAAAACGTGGTCGGGGAAAGAGTGACAAGGACGACGATGACAATGATTACGACAGAGACGATAAGAGAGATGATCGTGGTGGGAAAGATCGTCGAAAAAAAGACGGCAAGATTTGTTTTGTAAGAATTGTGAATTTGTTACAATAATACAATTGTATTTTTCTGTGTTGGTGTTGTGTACTCAGGTGAATAATATGTTTGCGATGTTACTCTGAGTGCATATCCACACCGGGCGAGCTTGAAAAATATGCCCGGCCACGGTGGGATCCTACCGTGGGATCCCACCGTGGCCGGGCATATTTTTCAAGCTCGCCCGATGTGGATATGCACTCAGAGTAACATCGCAAACATAATAATACAATTATCATGCATAACGAGTACCGAAAACGTTTCGCTTTATTTTGTAGAAAAAGTGCTTTGCTGATCTAATTGAATGTACGAATGGTAGTTCTACCCGCAGTGAATGCATAGAGAAATTAAAAGATTGCTTACAAGATTGCAGAAAGGTATGTTCAGGTTTCCTTATCGAGATCGGAGGGGTACACATGTTTTTTATGTCTCTAAAAGGTATAGCTTACTAACGAAGTACAATACCGCCCTGAAATAACTCAGAAATACATTCAGAGCGCGTTCGTCTATGCGTTCCATAGAGTTCCAACGATTTAGAGATAAGTGAAGACGAATTAGCAGCAAGGAAAAGAGTGCGTAAACTTATATTGGTTAAAAATTTGGTGATCGTCTGGCGCTCGATGAATAGTAGAAGCCGATCCCTCTTTTCGTCGAGCGCTAGACGATCGCTCTTCTAATATTTGTTTTCAATTGAGCATGTTCCGTCGCGGGCTGTTTTGGCGATCGTCTCAAATATCGTCTAGTGGAGATCCGCCTTCATAGAAAGCCCACGAAATTTTTGAAGCGAAAACAACATGATCTAAATTGAAACAATTCCACGCTCATCAATTATACAGCTGAGCATTTTAACAGAAACAGTAAGAAAACAGCCATGCTACTCGGCGATGGATATAAAAATATTGTTGAACAATTTCAGGGAAATATCAACCATTCAATGGTAAAATGCGCGTCACAAGTTTCAATTATATCAACATTAGCTTTTGTGACACTAATACTATCCATGGTCAAAGTTTTCCGTGTCGGTCAGCCAATTACAGTAATTGCTTAATGTTTTTCATGTGTTGCACATCAGCAACGATGCAAATTTCATCGTGCTTAAATAAAACCTAACTAGAAAATACATGCATGCAGAAACCCTCGCCTTGCTGACAAAACCGTTGTATTTTCCGAACAGGAAGTACAGTATGTTGTCCAATTTTCGGACAGTAAAGTGTTTTCACACTATATTTTGCGATTTAAGATGTTTAGCATGTTCAAATTTGTACAGATGACGACCACTTCCCATGGCTACATTACTCTAAGAGATACATCGCTAAAGTTCTTTATTTTTTCTGTAATATTGAAAACAAGTACTTCATTTTCATCACCACATTTCGGACATCTGGTCTGCTATTCGGACACTCATAATAATAGCCGTTTTTCTCTCGAAGGTAAGCTGTATTTTGATAAGTACTGGAATTTAAGGCTTGACTATGTTATACAAATAAATTTTATGATTCTTTGAACCATATTCTAGTATGAAATTTCAGTCAGGTTACTCGCAAGTAAAGCTCACTTTATGATATATACAATTCCTGGTGGATAGATTCACATAATAATATCCAAACTCGCATTGAACTAAAGTCAACAAAATTATCGAAATCGAAAGTTTATCAAAACATAAACAACTTGTACACTCTTTAAACATTTTAAATATATAATTCTGTTAAATATACTCGTGATTTTAGTCATAAGATTGTCAACTCTAAGCCATCGTCCGAGTATTGATAAGCTCCTCAAAAATTGTTTCTTAATTTAAAAGTCCGAAACTTCTTAAATTTTATGACAGGAGCAACAATTATTGTTGTGGTAAAATTTTCGGTTTATATAATCATCCCTTCAGCTAAAAAATAATGATTCGGCAGTATATTTTCACAAAACAATCTCCTGAAGTGTACTTGCCTGATCGCGCTGTCATGAACTACGCCATTTTTAAGAAAATATTTTCGACTGACCTTTACTCAAAGTGTTCAAGTTTGCACAAAACAACAGCAAAAACGTCGAAAATATACAGCAAGATTCAGGACATATCAGGCAATCATCTGAACGTATTGATTTTTATTTTTTTGCTATTCTTCATAGAACAATTTGGCGATAAAAACATTTCGTCCGAGTAGTGGTACTGTCCGAAAATTGGACAACATACTGTATCTAGAGTAGTTGTCATGGTAACAATATTCTTACAAATGTTCTTACAATATTCTTACAAATGAAAATCGCCTAAAAATATCACTTTTAATTACAAAATTATCAATTTCCCACCATATATATTTTAGGTATGTAATTATACGTAATACAAGCTTCAATTTAAGGTAAAATTCAACCACAAACAATTCACAAAACGTTTTAAAGTGTTCTTTATAAAACTAAACTGCCTTTAACTATTAAATGGCTTTATCGATAAACTTTGAGTTTGCAATAAAATGATTTTAAATTCTCGCTTGCAAATAACTTTGGTCTTTGCTTTATTTTTTATTTAATAAATTCAATATAATAAAAAAGCGAATCAATATTAAAGTTACACCGAAATTTATATATGCTGTCTTGTTTAGTTGTTTCATATACGCAAAGGCCGTCGGGTTTTAAAGCCATTATAAAATCAATATTTAAAACAAACTTACCTTCGTTAACGTCGGCTCGCTTCTTTTAGCTGATTCTTTCGCCCTTTCTTTCTTGAAATTTACAAAATCTTGCAGAAATACGAGCAAAAATGAAATATATTTGCAAGAAATTTATCAATCATCAAATCAAGAAATGTTTGCTATTTCGCTGTCGTCATGCAGTCGTTATAATGCAAAATTTAAATTGGACCAATCAGTGTCCGCTATTCATGACAGTCCGCCATATTTTTGAGATCAGTGAGGATGACCACCCATCGTTGGTGACCGACGCCCGCGCTCATTGATGAACTTTAGACTTCCCTAATGCTTTCGTTTCCCCGGGTGTAAATAGCCGGGGGGAATTAGTACCCTCGCACGGCGCTTCGCGCCGCCGGCTCGGGGATTAATTGATTGATGTCTCCATCCTACAATTTTAATCATGCAATATTGCATATAGAATCATTTTAATTTAATTAAACAGTTACATTCATATACCTGTCGAATATGAAGATGGTGATTCTGAATATTTTATTGATATAGAGTCTCTCCAGGAATATCAGCTTAGATGTTCTGACTTGTTGGGTATGTATAATGTGATAGTATTAATTTTAATTTTCTTTTTACCTATTCTGTGAGAGCAGTCATATTTTTATCTTTTTTATTAGTGTAGATGAATGTTTGTTTGATCACTAATTAGGGCGACAAGTTTCAGGGATTGGTTGGGGGACCCCTCAAAATTTCACACAGAAAACATTCCAGACGACTATTTTTGGCGTTGTCTGTTTTGGTAATTGATGGCGGAATAGCGTCTCTAATTGAAACATGAAATTCATTATTTAATAATTCATGGCTATTCGAAAATAACTGATATTTAATTTCGCGTCTTGTATTATATCACATCATTTAACGCACTATGAAAATGTTATTTTCACAATGTAAATATATTTCAGATTTCATGCGGTACATGTACTAGCCTGAATGTTTGTTTTTCACAGAAAAACTGCACAGATGAATTGTTTGATTGTGTGAAGGATGAGAATACGAGAAGCGTTACGTGCGTGAAGCAGAAAGATGTTTGTGGAAGGAAATGCAAGGTCTGAATTACTTCTTTTCTTGTTGAGAAACTGTGTCTTTATATTAATGATTGTTGTTTATTTATCTGACATTTATATAACTTTCCCGCGCACAAAACACAAGAAAGAAATACTGTGGAATACCAGTCACATCATTTTCGATTCACCACCAGAGATATCTCTAAAATTGTCAGCATAGTATACCACATTAGTAATTATTTGTTTATCCATTCAAGTGCCGTTTTTTATTAATTATATTATCGACCTTTCTCTGGGACAAGATTGACTTATCTTAACACATCATTACACATCCGTATCGAAATAAGTGCGCAAAGTAAACCTGACAATTCATGCATGCACGAACTTGTCGCATTTTTTAAGTACTGGTTTCTTACTTCATTCCATATTCTCACATTCTCTATTGCTTAAGAGTGAATGTCAGTAAAAATCGAACATATGAGACATTTCGCGGCCACGACTGAAAAATCGATTTTGCTCAAATTTTGCCCAGATATACCTTATTATATCGGAAAATGCAGCATATATTTTTTTAGGTCAAATGCTTTTTTAACTTTGAGAAAATGGCGTTTTAACACGACCACCCTAAAACCCCCTTTTTTATTCTGGGGAAATATGCGCTGATTTTACAGATAAATTTCACGACGACAACCGTTTCTAATCGATCCAAAACCCTAAAAATCTTGTTTTCGGTTATTCAAAGGACTGTGTATATGACTTACAGGAAATCTGAATTACTTTTAGGAATAGAAATAAGCGTAGTTTTGGAGCACACTATTTTACTTCATTTACGATACCCTCTTAACAAAATCGATTTTCACCATGCGATAAAGCTCCAAATCGATCATGCTTCTACTAGTTGGCTCTTTAATAAGCAAGCTTTCAATTGACGTAAATACTTCTTTTGGCAAATGAATACGCGATAAACGACAGCGCGTTGAAATCGTCCGTTTTTGACGTCTTGCAAGTCAAACGCTGTTAATTTATACACCGTCGAAGTAAACAATTTAATCAAGTATTTTAAGTATTTTACCTTTTGAGGAGAAGATATATTCTTGAATGGAGACTTTTTACCTTGCTTAGTTTAAAATTGGTCCAAAAATCCCGAGATATTTGTAAAATATCATCATATACAGGTATTTTGAAATATAATATTGTTGTCAGTTACGTGACAACTTCAGATCATTGTTCAATATTGTCTACTTTTAATAGCGCAAACATACAAATCGATGAGCTGTTTAGTGATTTTATATTTGTTACTAATTTTCCCAAAATTAGAACTTCCATATAATGTGCCATTTAGTATTTACATATCGACTATCGAGTATAAATGTTTACGAATACATAAGTTAATTATTAAGCAGCTGTTAATAGCGTACGTGTGAAATGAACATTTATCCATACAAGGATTTGTTATTTTATTATATATTCTACCACCTCAAACTCAAATTATAGGCATATAGCAAATACATAACTGTAGTTTAGAATAATGTGTGTTTACTTTGATGCACAGTTAAAATAATCAGTAAAATTACTTTATTTTGATACACTAATGTCTATTGATCTTATTATATTTCACAAGTACTAGTACCCAAAAATACAGCATTAAGTATTTTGGCCCAGTGCGACATCACAAATTATTATTGTCTCCCCATACGTCGCGTTTAAAGAAAATGAAAGCTTGTTGCTCGTTTAACGCCGGATTAACCACGTGCCAAATACGGCAAATGTCATGGGCCTCGCGCTTAATTAATACTGTGCTACGCCCATTTTTACGAGAATACGGCCATTTTCTATTGGGATACACCCATTTTAGGTGCCTCGCGAATTTAGGGACCTCGCGCATTTAGGGCCCCTAGGCTTGGCAGTTCGCCCTAGCACGGCCCCGGGAAAATATGCAATACTCATGTTCATATAATCTTTAGTTGCGTTGAGCTGTTATATTATGATCCTGTTTATACCCACCAACTGCGCTAGGCAGGCCATTATCTCGTTTATAATTGATGCAAATAATTTTGTGTGTCTTTAAATTCAATGGTTTTCATAAAAAGAAGAAAGGGGGAGGTTTGGGGGCCTCGCGCTAAAATTTGCCACGGGCCTCGCGCGACGTTAATCCGGCCCTGGTCACTTGTCGGTAGTTCTTGCGGTTTTAATGCCAATTGACAAAGATCAAAAGAGGGCACTGATGACTCCCACCGTCGGAGAAATACTGGCGCAGCCCAAACCAGCTCAGTGAAATATGGGGTCCCAGGGCCAATTATACCCTTGGGGCCCCGGTGAACCATGCACAATTACCCCCCTCCGTCGACAAACTTTTTATCGCCTTGCAAATTTGTATTTGCCTGTCTTCCTTGAGCTGGGGTCGCGGAGAAAATTGCTCCCTTTGCTGCCTCCCTGCATGGGCGGCCCTGGCGCCGCCCTTGTCTTATCATAACTATCTACCCTAATTCAAGCTGATTGGCGCGGCTCGGTGAATTAATTGCCGCTTTCAAACAGAGGTTTATTATTTTAAACCTCTAGAACCAGAGTACCTTTTGTCACTCTGAGGCCAGCGAAATAACCTCTTCCGCAACATGCACGTACGCGTCTACTATCGTCAAGAAACAATCAATACGTATAATCGTTGTGGTCTGTGGGATTTTAATTCAATAGTGTAAACCTTGCATTTTTAAGGAAGCCTCACATATCGATTTTTCCACAAGAAACGTCATATGTTCGTTTTGGGGGTGGGGGAGGGGGGTTTACAGCTGTGACGTTTCTCTGTAAATATCATGGAAAAGTTCGATAGTTTTTTCGAATACCTTAACATTTCGGAATCAACTTTGCAGAGTATAAAAAAGAAAACAACTTGAAAGAAAACGACTATTCAAATATAAAGGCTGGTAAACTAAAAATAAAAACTCCTTATTTGGATAAACATTATAAACGTTCATCTCACATGTACACGCACGCTAACAGCTGCTTAATAATTAACTTACGTATTTGTCAACATCAGTCGATAAATAAAATGGTACATTAATATGGACAAAATGGATCAAAACCTCTGAAAACAGCAGTTGTAGTTCCAATTCTTTTGGGGAATTTAGTAGCAAATATAATCCTTAAATAGCTCATCGATTTGTATATGTTAGCGCTATTAAAAGTCAAACGGGCGGGTCGGCGGGTCGTAGATCACGTTGAATAATGATCTGAAGTTATCATGCAACCGTCAACAATGTCTCAAAATACTGGATGTTTGATGATTTTTTTACAAATATACTGGGATTTCTGGACCACTTTTAAACTTAGCAAAGTGAAAAGTCCCCATTCAAGAATATGTTTTTTCTCAAAAGGTAAAATACTTAGAATACTTGATTAAATTGTTTACTACGACGGTGTATAAATTAACAGCGTTTGACTTGCAAGACGTCAAAAACGGAAGATTTCAACGCGCTGTCGTTTATCGCGTATTCATTTGCCAAAAGAAGTATTTACGTCAATTGAAGGCTTTTTTATTCAAGAGCCAACTAGTAGAAGCATGATCGATTTGGAGCTTTATCGCATGGTGAAAATCGATTTTGTTAAGAGGGTATCGCAAATGAAGTAAGATAGTGTGCTCCAAAACTACGATTATTTCTATTCCTAAAAGTAACTCAGATTTCCTGTAAGTCATGTACACAGTCCTTTGAATAACCAAAAACAAGATTTTTAGGGTTTTAGATCGATTAGAAACGGTTGTCGTCGTGAAATTTATCTGTAAAATCAGCGCATATTTTCCCAGAAAAAATGGCGATTTAGGGTGGTCGTGTTAAAACGGCATTTTTTCAAAGTTAAAAAAGCATTTGACCTAAAAAAATATATGGTGCATTTTCCGATATAATAAGGTATATCTGGGCAAAATTTGAGCAAAATCGATTTTTCAGTCGTGGCCGCTTTATGTTTGATTTTTGTGGACATCCTCTCTTAAGACTTTTTGCAAAGAGCAACAAGACTGATTCTTTCTTTAAAAATGGCTTTATCTATTTGAGGAAAAGCTATA
>CACRXK020002816.1:9815-40355 GCA_902702795.2 Paramuricea clavata | reverse complement strand
GACGCTGTATATTTTCGATAAGTTTCTTGTGCTTTACTGTGTAAGGTGACCATAGACTACTCGCGTACTCTAGTAGAGGTCTAACTAATGACACGTATAGGAGCAGTCTAATGGAACGGTCGTGGAAGTCTTTGGAGACGCGCTTTACTAGGCCAAGAGTTTTGTTTGACTTAGCACACATCTGTTCAATGTGTGCCCCCCATGATAAATCTCTTGTAACAGTGACACCAAGATCTCGTGTTTCAACAGGAGCGTCCAATTTATGCCCAGATAAATAATATTCGCGCAGAAGAGACCCAGCAGACTTTTTTCGTGACATATGCAAAACTTTGCACTTGGATGTACTAAAATCCATAGCATTAACAAGTACCCTTTTAATGCAATGTTTTGAAATAAACTTTGTAGTAAGGGCAAAATTGGATGAGTTGTACAGTCATAATTTGTTAATATGTACACTACATGCATACGTCACGTCGTTGACTTTTTCCCGTTCTAAGCCCTAACTTTGCATGGGGTCGTGAGCTAGACCGCTGCACCTCCCCTAAATTTTTTCCACCTCTCCCACAATTTCCACGAGAATCCGGCCTTGATTCACTTCACATAATGAAAATACTCAACGTTATTTTCTCACTCTGATAACTACAGGTTGACCATTATCTGCTGCACGATAGTGTTTAGACAGCGTGGAACTTACCTCCACACAGTGTTCCAAAGGTCGTAGGTTCGAATCCCGCCGTGGCCAGGCATATTTTTCAAGCCTGCCCGGTGTGGATATACACTCAGAGTAACATCACACAAACATCTTATTCACCTGAGTACATTACACCAACACAGCAGATTTTACCTCCACACAGTTGCCAGTTGCTGTACTTTACCCTGAACACTTCAATGTTATGTTATTTTAGTCGAAATGTGTGCAATATTGGCCTAACAAAGGATCAACTACATACGGTTTCCTAACAGTGACGATGATGAAAGAGGAAGTATTTGCTAATTATGTCATACGTACATTGTCAGTTGAACCTGCTCCTGACCAGCTTCATTATATTAAGGTGTGTATATTGTAGGTATATACTGAAGATACTGGCTTTAAATCTAACATGGGTCAAGTGTTTCCAGATATTGTACATGTCAATACAGTAAAACCCCGCATATATAAGAACCTAGAATTTAAGATTAAGAGGAGATTTTTTTGTATGTTACGTAACACGCGCTCAAAACTAATGCGTATAATATATCACTTGAGGTTATGACTAAATTCAAAATTTTTATTTTTCGATACGTTTCTCAATCGGCAAACAAACTTAAAAAGTATGTTTAGTGCTTTATCTGTAAAATAAGGCTAAAACGAAGAGATTTTAGATGGTACGCCAAAGAGAAAATGATGTCTGAACTTCAGTAAGTTTTGCTTATATGACTGTAAATATGGCGTCAATTTTAAAACATCATTGATAATTGTTTTTTAATTGACCATTTTTGAACTATTATTTTATGTTTCTCAACCAGCAGACGCATTTAAAAATGTAGCTAACTGTATAGACTAGAGAATAAAGCTAAAACAAAGTAATTTTGAGAGGAACGCCAAGAAGATTTTAGGTTTTGAACACTTTTCATTGCAAATACGTGACATTGAAAAAAATTGCCTGTTAACCTGTTAACCAAACATTTTTATTTAGACCCCTTGAAATAAGAACCTGTTTAGGTTAGAATTTCAAAGCAGGTTCTTATTTTATCAAATAGAGTCAAAACTAAAAATTGTAAATCAAAGAAAATACGCTTTTCACAAAGTACCTGGAAACGTCATTCAGATAAATAACATGTGTATATGAACACGACAACAAATAATTGTATTTCGATCTTCAGTGAAAATACTACATGACAATCTCAACTTCTCAACTTGAAAATACTACATGACAATCTCAACTTCTCAACTTGAAAATACTACATGACAATCTCAACTTGAAAATACTACATGACAATCTCAACTTCTAGTGAGATTGTGATACCAGTAAAATTTTAAATTAATATTTCAACTCCGATTCTGCCACTCCACATTCTGATTAGAAACCACTTCTAATATTCTTAAGAGGTAATTAAAATACTTAGAAGTTAATTAGATTACTTCCTTATTCCAGATCAAAAGTGAAAGTGAGCCTCGTGTTATTCAACAGTTTCAGTTTACAGAATGGCCAGATCATGACGTCCCTGTCCACCAGATTGCGCTCTTGCGGTTTATACGTCATTCAAAATCTGCCAATCCCCCTGATGCTGGACCTCCCGTCGTTCATTGCAGGTTTGTGAGTTTGTCTTTTGCTCAAAGGCCACTTTTCAATACTGGAATTATACTAATATTGGATAGTGCTTTTCACGCAATTTGATTGGTTGCTCAGATCCGGATATCTTTCTACTATTCACTTCCGGACAAAAACAAAATGTCCTCTTTTACTAAACGAAACTGCGGTTACGCCAACAATTTTTCCAAGATGACCACATGAATATATTTTGGTTGCAGTGCTGGTGTGGGTCGTTCTGGTGTGTACATGGTCATAGATAGCATGATGGACAGGATTGAAGATGACAATTCTGTGGATGTCTTCAACTTTCTAAATCACATTCGCACACAGAGAATTGCACTTGTTCAAGAAGAAGTAAGTAAGAAACAAGTGACTCGGTTGTTTATTCTTGTGGGAAGTTTTTTGTCGATCGACATTTCCAGGGATGGATCCAGCATGATCTGGTAGAGGGAGGGAGGGGTACTCTGCCAGCTCGGTCATGTGCGCCGCCCGCCCATCAACTTGCTTGACTACTGTAAAGTCTTGCTTGACTACTGTAAAGTCTTGCTTGACCACTGTAAAGTGTTGCTTGACTACTGTAAAGTCTTGCTTGACTACTGTAAAGTCTTGCTTGACTACTGTAAAGTCTTGCTTGACTACTGTAAAGTCTTGCTTGACTACTGTAAAGTCTTGCTTGACTACTGTAAAGTCTTGCTTGACTACTGTAAAGTCTTGCTTGACTACTGTAAAGTCTTGCTTGACTACTGTATATAAAGTCTTGCTTGACTACTGTAAAGTCTTGCTTGACTACTGTAAAGTCTTGCTTGACTACTGTAAAGTCTTGCTTGACTACTGTAAAGTCTTGCTTGACTACTGTAAAGTCTTGCTTGACTACTTTTTACTACTAATTTTTGCTCACAGTTCGATTATCATCATGTTATTACTCAGTTTCACGTAAGCATACCAGTGATGATCGAACTAAAAATTTTTCGCAACTGTTCCTGGCCAATTAGGTGTAACAAATTGCGAGTTTTAAGATTACCTCACTTAGGTCTAAATGCATTCATTTCCTTTCATTTCAGAGTCAGTATATATTCGTTCATGACTGCATATTGGAACACATAAACTTCGGAGATACAAACATACCAATCAGAGAATTTCATAAACGTCTCCAGTCATTGCGCGCGGTCAGGTCTGATGCTAAAAAAAGTCGATTAAAAGAAGAATTTGAGGTAGGCATGAAACAACTTAATTTATTCAGGTCTTGCAGTCACGCGAGAATATTGCGTCATGCTAAGAAGTCACGTAATTTTGACATAATCAGTCAGCTCTATATATGTGGAAATCATTCGACCGATGGCTGAAATGACATCCAATAAGAGTGTTTGCACTCATTCCCCAGGGACTAACTCAACAAAAGCCGTGGCGGCCATGTTGGTGTTCCAGACAAAAAGAGTCTAATTAAAATTCTTTTGAATTGGAACACCAACATGGCGGCTGTGACGTGTCGCAAACAGTTTTAATACCACCCCAGCTAATTCTATTTTTTTCTAACGGACCGTATTGCTAAACAAGTTTTCAGTTCATAAAACCATAGTGATATTTCTTTAAATCGATGTCAAAATACGAAATTTCGGCTCCTTCCAGTGTTAACCGCGCACACAAAAACAATAGAAAGGGACTGGAACTGACTTCAATAACTTCCGGTAGTTGTATCCCTCTTTATCCACAGCTGTCCTGTTATGTACCCTTTCAGGATATAAACCGCACTAAACATCCTGAAAAACACAAATGGGCTGGAAAGAAAACTTGCAATGTTGGTAAAAACAGACGAAAAGACATTTTGCCTGGTAAGTGGGCGTTTTTTAATTAAGTTAAAAATTCTTTTCATCCAGTGATTTGAAAAATTGTTGCATTGTTGTTTTTTCCAGTTGAAAGAACGAGAGTGAAGTTGCCACTCGTTCTTGGAATTGACGGAGCGGATTACATCAACGCTAGTTTCATTGATGTAAGTAATTATCTTTTTACTTGATTGGCATTTTATTTAATATACTGCATGCATAGCTTTGTTAGTTTTATTTTATTTAAAACGTTCTGGGTGTTCTCCCGTGTGGTCTAGTGGACTAGCGTAATACGTCAGGAAGAAACGTGAACTGAACCAATTTTATTTATACTGGATAGCTCTACCAGCTCTAAACTGTTCTGAATACTCTCCCTTCTCACCCTCGATGTTCAGTATGGGAAGTCTCTTATTAATCCTTGTGTTGTTTCAGTAGGAATCCTAAACTGAAAACAATTTTATTGATACTGGATAGCTCTATCAGCTCTAAACTGTTCTGAATGCTCTCCCTTCTACAGTAACCTTTGATGTTCAGTATGGGAAGTCTCTTATTAATCCTTGTGTTGTTTCAGTAGGAATCCTAAACTGAAAACAATTTTATTGATACTGGATAGCTGTATCAGCTCTAAACTGTTCTGAGTATTCTCCCTTGATGTCCAGTATGGGGAGTCTTTTATCAATGCCAGTATTACTTCTGGAGGAAACCTAAACTAAAACCAATTTTATTGATACTGGATAGCTTTAAACTTCAAGACGTCCAGTAAAGATAATCCCCCTAGCCCCAGTACCTGGGGAAACCTACCATACAAGCCATATTTAGAATGAGGCTCCTTCCCTTGCAGGGTTTTAGCAAGAAACGAGAGTACATTGCAACACAGGCTCCCATGGTAAAAACCGCGGAATGTTTCTATCGGATGATTTTTAGTACGAATTGTAACATCATTGTCATGTTACTGGACGATGAACAATGGGAGAAGGTATACTTCTTATGTTATCTTTAAACTAAATTAACTTTATTGTACCGAATAGCTCTATCAGTTCTAAGGGGCGGACCATTAGAAAAGCAATAAAATTCGAGCAGGGAAAATAGAAAGAAAAAAATTCGTGCACCAGAAATGTTTGAAAAAAAAATTCGTGCAGAGACTTTTCAATAGGGAAAATTACCGGACCTATCGGAGGTACAGTGTAAGGGTGTCCCCCAAATTTGGAAAATAAGCGTTTTAATCTTGTTTTAAGAAGTTTTTTGGGGGGAAATGTGTTTTAAACCTTAATTAAACCGATGTTAGTCCGAAAAAATTTTTTTTGCCCCTTTTGTTTGTAAAAAATTTTTTGAGTCCGGAAGAAATTTTTCACTCCCCTCCCCTTTACAGGTCTGTTAAGGTCATTCTTTGCAAGTCCATGATGTTACTGCATGGGAAAACCTAAACTAAACTAACTTTATTTGTACTGAAAAGCTCTGTCAGTTTTAAACTGTTCTCTTTAGAGGTCAAGTAAGGTCATCCCTTGCAAGTCAGGTCTAATGTTACTCATGGGAAAATCTAAACTAAATTAACTTTATTTGTACTGAAAAGCTCTGTCAGTTTTAAACTGTTCTCTTTAGAGGTCAAGTAAGGTCATCCCTTGCAAGTCAGGTCTAGTGTTACTCATGGGAAACCTAAACTAAATTAACTTTATTTGTACTGGATAGCTCCATCAGTTCTAAACTGTTCTCTTTACAGGTCTATTAAGGTCATTCTTTGCAATTCCATGATGTTACTACATGAGAAAACCTAAACTAAATTAACTTTATTTGTACTGGATAGCTCCATCAGTTCTAAACTGTTCTCCCTAGAGGTCCAGTAAGTCCTCTTATTGATCCAGATGTTACTACATGAGAAAACCTAAACTAAATTAACTTTATTTATACTGGATAGCTCCATCAGTTCTAAACTGTTCTCTTTACAGGTCTATTAAGGTCATTCTTTGCAATTCCATGATGTTACTACATGAGAAAACCTAAACTAAATTAACTTTATTTATACTGGATAGCTCCATCAGTTCTAAACTGTTCTCTTTACAGGTCTATTAAGGTCATTCTTTGCAATTCCATGATGTTACTACATGAGAAAACCTAAACTAAATTAACTTTATTTATACTGGATAGCTCTATCAGTTCTAAACTCCCATGCAAGAGGTGTCACAGTAAGGGCCACCCCGTGGATATTTTTATCAGTTCTTAACTGTTCTTCGTAGAAGTCCAGTAAGAGCCATCATTTGTTGATCCAGTGTTATATACAGGAGGAAAGTGGAGTTCCTGGAGAAAATCTGCCGTGTTTGGTAGAGTCAAACTGGAAGCATTATTCTCACTTGTAACTGAGGTGAAATTATAATCAGACAATGGCATATTGTGGGAATGAAACCCTGATTAAAGACATGAGAAGGACATGCACTAACCTGTTTACTTAAAGGCACAGTTCAGCCTGTTGAACGATGGTTTTTAAGGCGCATTTCAGCCCTTATAATTGAAAAAACTAACTAGGAAAATCAATTAAGCATAATTCAAGATCACCAAACTTAATGTTTTTAACATTTGAAAACATTTATATTGTTAAAAACATCGAGTTTACTGATTTTGAATTATGCTTAATTGATTTTCCTAGTTAGTTTTTTCAATGAAAAGGGCTACCATCGTTCAAAAGGCTGAACTGTGCCTTTAACACTAAGTAAATGTCTAACATGTAATGGTAATATTTTCTTCCCAGGACGATTATGCTGACCTCCCCACAGAAGATGAAGCTGTGACATGTGGAAGATTTGAAATACATTTGGAATCACAGGATGTTTCGGACAAAGTCACCGTTCGTAAATTGAGGCTATTTTCGTCCGTGAGTATGGCTCGCTTCAAATTTTTTTTAGCCCTTGGAAGACATTTCCTTAAGATAATTAGTTCGACATTATTGTTGTGAATTGGTAATAAATGTGAGAAAGTTTCTTGAAAAAATTGTAGGAAACAAGTGATGGTCACACTGTAACACACTACCATTACCGTGACTGGCCACCAGATGGCTTTCCCAAAGATAAAACTTCACTGGTTAATTTCATTGAGCAAGTGAGGGAACACAAAATGGCAGAAAGTTCTGATCATCCTATAACAGTTCATTGCGAGTAAGTGAATTTGTTAGCATTTATATTGGGCGGTTTCCTTTCCTTATTCAATTGATCCTATACGATCAAGTCTCAAACATGGGGTCCAATGTCAACCTCGTAGCCAGGGCTATATTTCACTTGGGGTCCAGTGTAGATAGTGTTGTATAAACGTATAAACAGGCGTCTTGGAGAGGTCATCATCTACCTATACTGTCCAGCCTCGTGGTTGGTTGATTATAACAATGAAAGACAATAAAACTATAGAAATCGTCTTTCTAAAGAATGAGTCACGAACAATGATCACTTTGGTTCTGAAAGCCAGTCACAAAACATGAGCATTTTAGGTAGGTCTTTACCCGTCTTGGAAGAAACCGTTCTGAATTGATAATATAAAGTTAGTAATTTGGTTCTGGTTTTCTCCTGTAATAAAACAGGGGAAATTAGGGATAGTCCGTCCTTGACCTCTACAGAGAACAGTTTAGAATTGATAAAGCTATCCGCTATATGAATAAAGTTAGTAAATATTTTCTAAAAATATGAACAAAATTTTTATCATTCCGACCTAGTCACGGTGTTGGTCCGACAGGAGTGTTTTGTTTAGTCAGTTCCTTGTACGATCAAGTTGAGCGAGAGAAATACGCAGATGTTTTCCAGGCAGCCAAGTTAATCCGTGGTCAACGACCTAAACTCATTGAAACTGAGGTAAGAATCCTTTTAAACACCTTGTTTGTGAGTCTGATTGCTTATAGTGATCTTTGTATGTCGAGATTTTGGGGCATCTCTTGCTCGATAGAATAAACTTGTAGAAGATTATATACAATCTGCGGCCCTGCGATTCCGGTGCAGTGCTTTAACCAACTGAGCTACAGAGAAGAACCTCAGTCATTCGGCCTAATGTTTTGATTTATTTGTGACGTTATTGCAAATGACATATTGGATGGAAATTGGTATTTTTCTTTTCATAGGAGCAGTATTCATTTTGCTACGATGTTGTGGATCAGGTCGTCGCCAGAAAACTTATCTCCATGACAACCGATTCAGACAGTGATGAATCTAATTCGCCTGGAACTATGGGTAGCAAGAACTCTGACAGTGAGCCCGATATTACAAGGAATCATACACCAGGAATGAATGGTTCTGTTGTTGTGGACACGAGTACCTTAAATGCGGGCAGACACAGTCCGAATGTAAGTAGCCTGAGTGCAGGCAATGCAAGCCCGAAATTAGGGAATGGCAGCCCGATTGCAGGCAAGGCGAGGCCAAGTGCAGACAGTAGTCCTGTACAAATAAGAAAGAATAGCAGTGCAGGCAACGAGAGCCCGATTGCAGGCCAGGACAACCCGATGGCAGACAGAGACAGCCCGATTACGGAGAACCCGATCCCCAACAGGGACAGTGAAAGTGCTATTTCAGCCACAGGGGACCCAGACGCTAACAGTCCAGACGTGTCAGACTGTGAACAGCCAAATACAACAAGTAGTCGGCAAGCATTGCTTGCATCCTCCGAATCCTCTGGCTAGCCAGTTTCCACCCTTCATAAATAGAAGAATGATGATGTCCTATGCGACATTAAGTGCCCTGTACACAAAGTTAGAACCAGGGAGCTTATATACCATACTATATGAGCTTTCTCCTGCATTGCTCGTCAGAACCAATTAGAATTTCTCACGCCGCCATTTTTGGGTGGCTTTTCAGCTGAAGTCTGCAAGATAAGTCCACATAACAGCGACTTTTTATAATTTTGTGGACGAATGATGGTAAATTTGCTGCGTAAATGGTTAGTTTATTTTGCAAAATTGCTTTTTACATTGTTTTAATTGTTTGTATTGGTTAACGAGGATTGGATGCCACCCAAAAATGGCGGATATTCGTCATCGTGAGAAAGACTAATTTCTGTTCGTATTCATTCGCAAATAGGAAATAGAAAAAATATATCAAATATGAATATGATTACGTCAAGCTAACATGATTACGTCATTAAGTCCTCTATTGGCATTGCCCTCTCTTAGTCTAGTAAGTCTGCATTTCATTATTTCAAACAATAAGCCCACCTCTCTAGTAAGCCCCTCTTTTTAAAAAAGTTTAGAAACACCACAGCCCTCTCCCCTTAGTTTGTGTGCAGTCCCATCACACTGACACGCAGCCAGCTACCCCCCCTCCCCAGTTTTATCTTTACCAGAACGAAATACATTTGTACTAATTAGTCTTGTCAATTTTTCGGGAAGTTCACGTACTTTCCTGTGTTTCTCGTTGCATTTCGGCTCGATCTATTCCACCTCTATAGAGGTTCCTTCAGACTAAATAAGCCTCTGTGGGGCGCTTAAAAGGGATGACTTTAGTTCGCAACTTACAATCTAAAATACACCAGACAATTCTCTGCGTTGTTTGAGAGGACATTGTGTATATATAAATTATAACGTAATTACGTAATAAGCCAAAAGTTAAATGTAAGTAGTATTTTTAAACTCGATTTTTATCAAATATTTAATTTTTATCCTGAAAAAATCCTTGCAAATTCGTACTTGTAATTTAAACTCAGATTTTATGTTACAAGCACAAAATAAAGGTACTATTTACACAGATTTACAACACTTCCAAAACGTTCAATTATAGTCCCACAATGCTTTGTGATCTCAAGATGGCTTCGTCTCTGTTGAATAGGTCAATATTGGACTGGCAAATTCCAGTATGCGTTTTACAACCCGTTACAGTAAATGCGGCGTTTTAGTATATCCCTTATAAGTGGTTTCAACCAATCAGATTGCTGGGAAGTCAAATTACGTAATGTATTATGGTGGCTCAAAGTGAACTTACTTTAGAAGTGAAACCAAGTTTAAAATTTTGTTTTAAAATGAGCCGTGGAAGCGACTGGCTTAATCTTTTTGTACACCAAGGCAAGGAGTTTATCGACAGCGTTTCTGGGCCGAAAAAGGGAGATGCTTTAGGGTCTGAATCGCAGAGAGAAGATTCGAACAGTGCTACAAATGTTGGGGTGTCATATGCAAATAGTTCGGATGGCTCGATAACTTTTGAAGGAAATGGGCCTGTAAATGACAATGGCAGTGGTTTAAAAGCTGAACAAAGTACCAGTATGGCTGCAGGGGCCGAGGCACACAGCAGCTCAAGTGTTGAGAAAACTACTTTAACTCAAGGAGAAAAGGAAATTTATGAAAATCAGCTTGAACAGCTACAGGAACAATTAGTTGATATTATGATCAAAAACCAAGAGATGGGTATGGACGCAGATTAAGCCTAAAACGAGGATAAGAGTTGATGAGAATTGAAACTGTCGCGCATGTTTGACCACCAAGCTGACATACTTTCCGGAAGCGTGTATTTTAATGAGTGTTGACAACAACAGATTTTGCTATATGCTAATAATATCTGGTCATTTCTGATCAACTCTCATCAACACTTATTCGGTTAGCACTTTTTTCCACCCAGCAAACCGCCCTATCGATTTTCTAAAGTCGTTTCTTTTTTGATTTTTTTATTAATTAATTCGGTTAGGGTTAGTTAGGGTTGAGGTTAGAGTTAGGGGTTAGAGTAGGGGTAGGGTTTGGGTTAGTTACATAGCCATTTAACACCTCTTCTATCTTGCGGAAATGACATCAGGTCAGTTTGCTGGATGGAAAATAGTGCTAACCCACTTACTCTTGTTTGGCTGGGAAATGAAAGTTGGGAAAACGGGAATCTGTTATAATAAATAATCTGTTATGATCGGAACCATTGCCAAATAGGGAGGTTCAGAATTGATACCAGTTTCCACTATAGCTACCTCTCAAGGCTAATTTCCACTCAGGAAAATTATCTGTGGATTGGAACGGACAAGAAAAGTTTTCTTTGTCTTGTGAGCTCTGGGTTGGAACTAATAACTTTAACACTGACAAAGAAAAATTTTGTTGTCCGTTCCAATCCACGGATAATTTTCCTGAGTGGAAATTAGCCTTCACAGCCTAAGGCTTAATATGCATTTGATTGCATGGATAGAATCATTGCATCTGATTAATGGTAACTGTAGTGGTAGTGGAAGTCAGATTAGCGAGGTCCAAATTTGACTTCTATTACTGCTACCACAACCTCTAAAATTGGTTAATCGGATATATTTCAAACGCATCTGATTGGTTATAAATGGTTCCTCGATGGTGGCGTTATCAGTAGTGGAAGTCAAATCTCAACCTCTAATAGTCTAATATAGAATGTGTTACTGGTAGTCTGGACAGTTTGATATGTTAACATGCAGGAAGATCAAGGGTGGATTTTCATTTTTTTTAAAGGAGGAGTGGAAAAATTTCCTGTGGGGTCCAAGCGGCACTACTGAGCGAGCTTCGGCAGGGGTTAGGGTTAGAGACTTTCACACCAAATAGGAGGGGGTGAAGCGAAATTTTGGTGGGGTTTAACACTTTATAAGTGGGGTTAGATGAGGAAGATAAATGTTTTGTCAGACGTCACAGGTCAGAAAAGGTTGGATCGCTTATAATACTTCGTTGCTAAGTCCTTGATTTGTTTGGCTTTAGATGCAGAACTTTCCTTGCTACGGGAAAGCGATGTTTGTAAACTGACCAAGGAATTGGATAGAGAAAAAATCAAACGAAAACAACTGGAAGTGAAGCTAAAAAAAGTGAAAAACGATCATGATACTACTCCAAAGCTAAGGTTATGTCATGTATATTATTCATATTCTGGTTTGATTGTCCTAATAAGCTGTGATGCTTCAAGTTCTAATAACAACTACCCAAATTACAACCCAAACCTGTATGATTCAAGATAAGAAATTCTAATGAAAATGTATAGCTTAATTCATTGATTGAGCACCTGAGTGCTCTCCCCTTCAAGATGAGTAAAATTGTCTTGCTTAAGACAGATTAAGATGATAAAGTAGGGCACATTAGGGTGCATTGTTACTTAATGGGTTAACTAAACAATGGACAGTCTGATTAACCCATTGAGTGCTGTGCTCTTCTCTTAACAAGTAAAATTGTTTGGCATTAGACAGAGTAGAATAATAAAGTAGGCTGCATTGGGGCACATTGCAACTTAGTGGGTTTAATGTACTGCCTGGAAAAAGTTATACAATATCTGATATGAGTTGTGTGACTATTGTTTTAACAGAAGGAGGAAGCGAGCAGATGATTCAACTGAGCAGGACGAGCAGTCAACCAGTGCTGACCAACAGATTACAAACAACACAAATGTTGTCAATAACGATCAATATGAAATACCTCAAGGTAATATGAACAATAATTATGGTCAAAGTGTACTTAATTAATTAATATGTTATAATTATTAATTAATCAATTAGTTATTAATTAATTATTTGTTTATTAAGTAATCAATTAGTTATTAATTAATTAAATGATTAATAATTAATTAATCAAGTAATAATTTATTAATTAATTATTATTAATTAATAGGCAAATTAAATTAGTTATTTATTTATATGTAAATTATTAATGTACATTAATTAATTTAATTACCCCACATGGCATGGGTGAAATATATCCTAATTATAGTATTTTAATTTCAGGTCCAGTTGTTTGATGTATATACAATATTGCAATACTTAATTATTGAAACTTGTTTCTAGGTGACCAAAGTCGTGTTTCTCGATTTAAATTCTGGGCATATAGTTTGTATGTGTCCCTAACACAGAGAATTGTATTGACTGTGAGTATACGATGTTCAAATGCAATTTTTACAACATGGTTGTATGCACTATCGAACAGTGTTCATGCATGATGACATTATATTTCAATTTCTAGTTTTGGAACATTGTGTCTGATCTCTCAGATGACGAAACAGTGGGAGAAACCATTGATGAGGATGTTCCTGCATTGGCAGTGAAAACGTAAGCAATTGACAAATGAGTTTGTCTTGTGTGTTAACCCTTTAATTTCCCCTTGACGAATAATATCATCTGGTGTTAGACAGAGTAAACTAATAAAGTAGGACACAATGCAACTTAATGGGTTAATTCTTTTATTTTATTACCGTAATTTACAGGTTGAAAGATAATATTAACAGATTTTGTAAGTGATGAGTATTTCTTTAATACATTAATTAATACTTTTTCAACTAATCATTTATGTTGCTGTCAGAATGCAGCACAAGATATTACACTTTCATTAATGAATATCATATACCGTATCTGTTAAATATAGCAAATGGGATAAAGCCAATCAAAGAATTTATTAACAAAATAACTTGGGTTTTATCTTGGAAAAATCCTGCTGCAACAATGTTGATATTTTTGGTAAGTATACAGAAAAAAACAGTATTGCAATTGTAGATGTTCAGACTAATTGTAATTTGTTTTGAACAAAACATTTTGTGCCTTCACTGAAAGCCTTCTTCTTTCACAGGTCTATGTGTTTTCATTTTGGCATGGTTTTATTGTCTCGTTACTTTTGTTTCTTGTCATTGTTCAACTTTCTGCAAACTTCATTTACAGCAGGTATTCTTCGACATACTTGAAAATCCTGTCTTAAATTTATCAATAAATTATTAGAAAATCTTATTGTTATTGGTTAAAACTTATTTCAGGTTTGGAACCATCTCTGACACAGAGACAACAGAGGTAAGTTTTCTTTGTTATGGGTATGTTGCATATATGTTTACCAGTCATGCTCTGCATGTTTGTCATCCTTCTTTCCTGAAGACTACTGCTGAACAAGCAAGTTGGAGTGACAAGTTTCAAGTTGTACTTCATGTTGCACGAAAAGTTCAGGTTAGCAAACTTTTTTGGCTTTGATATAAAATTTGGGAATAGCTTGTGTGACACTATTTTGATGTGAGTAGCTAAAGTTTGTTTAAATTATGTTGTAGCTAGTGCATGGTGTGTGATTTGACCTTTCAAATTTTCACATTTTGTATAGAACATATTGGGTAATTTATCCGATTATTTGGAAAAAGTTAAAAAGTAAGTATATAATTATTCTATTCTTTAATTAACATAGTGATTTATAGGGTTTGAAACACCAAATTAGTGTGTAATTACTTTGAGTGCTTAATATAATTTCTGAAATATACCAGTATTTCAAGAGACATTTAACACAAAAGTTGAGTTAATATATGAATGTGTATTACTGTGGTACCTTGACAATGGTACAGTATATGGTCCTGATCGACTTCCTTTGTGTTTTGCTCATGATTTGGATAAATAAATGTCAACACAACCCATCGTTCAAATCACCTTGCATCAAGATGCGTTTCCTATATTCGTAGTTTGTTAATTTGGAAAGCTTCTCGTGTGACGTTGAAGCTCTACATTGTGTTATGGTTGCTGTTTATTTCGTCAATATTCTTAACTGGGCCGCAGTTTGTCATGCTGCTGGGTAAATACTTCTACATCATTTTGGTCTATGCAATATTTTAGTCTCATGTGTTGTATATGCTGAATTGCTTCGTTGAAAAGTAACTTGCTCAATTTCAAATTATTTCTTAGGTATGGTGCTTGGCTGTAAGTTGTTTGTTATTTCACCTGTTTATAATAGATTTCCAAAGGTAAAAGAATAGATTATAATTGTGATGTTAGTGAGTGGTGATCATGATGGTGGTGATGATGATCATATTGCTGGTGATGATTATGGTGGTGATGATGGTGATTAGTTGTGATGATGATCATAGTGCTGGTGATGAGGTGATGATGGTGCTGGTGATGATGATGGTGATGATGGTGATTATAGTTGTGATGATGATCATAATGCTGGTGATGATTATGGTGATGATGATGGTGATTAGTTGTGATGATGGTGATTATAGTTGTGATGATGATCATAATGCTGGTGATGATTATGGTGATGATGATGGTGATTAGTTGTGATGATGATCATAGTGATGGTGATGATGGTGGTGGTGATGATGATCACAGTGCTGGTGATGATGATGGTGGTGGTGATGATGATCACAGTGCTGGTGATGATGATGGTGGTGATGAAGGTGGTGATGATGGTGATTATAGTTGTGATGATGATCATAGTGATGGTGATGATTAATGGTGATGATGATGGTGATTAGTTGTGATGATGATCATAGTGATGGTGATGATGGTGGTGGTGATGATGATCACAGTGCTGGTGATGATGATGGTGATGATGAAGGTGGTGATGATGGTGATTATAGTTGTGATGATGATCATAGTGATGGTGATGATGGTGGTGGTGATGATGATCACAGTGCTGGTGATGATGAAGGTGGTGATGAAGGTGGTGATGATGGTGATTAGTTGTGATGATGATCATAGTGATGATGGTGGTGCTGGTGATGAAGGTGGTGATAATTGTGACCAGTCGTGATGATGGTGACCAGTCGTGATGATGATGGTGACAATGATGATTGTGGAAGTGATGGTAGTGATGATGAATGATGGTAGTGGTGATATTCAGAAACTGCCGAAGTGGTTGAGTAACATAAAAACACAAATTTTATTTTATACTAATTGTCTGTAGCTCAAGAAAAGATACGATACGACACATCACTTGTGGCTTGAGTTACCTACTGATTGTGAAGTTGGTGCTGAGGATGTGGATTATGAGGTATAAGAGAAACTCATTAGACTAATTTTGTTTGGACCTATTATTTATTTAATTCTATGATTTCTATTTCTATTCACATTTTAATTGAACATGTAGTCACCAGGCTCCAGCAGTCATCGACCGAGTGTGGCACTGATTTCCGACTCGTCCATGACAAACTCCATATTATTTTGTGAACGATACAAACTGACAAGTGACGAAGTTTTTGTTAAAGGTAGTTGTACAACTGTGTAATTAAACTCGCCTTATTTATCACTGACAGAACTATTCTGTATGGATACCCATCCAAAAACAAGTTGTCAACAATGTTGTTACTGTGAACAAGCTTTGGTTGGTAGGGATATGCAACAACCTGAAAATATATAAGGAGAATTTCGACGTTTCGAGCGAAGGCCCTTCCGTTAGTAACTCCAGACCAGTGAACTGTAATAACACTGGAACGCTAACTGCAGATAAACATGCCTATACTTGCCTGAAGCCAAGATGGCGCTTCTCGCGAGCTCAGCGAGCAATAAATTAACTTTCAAAAGGACTGGGGAGAGTTTCGAGGAGCGGGAAATTCAGTCAAAAGTTTGTTTTTGAGCGAAAATCAGCAAGAAAAAGCACTTTTTTATCAAAAGGCTTCAACTTAAAAGATTCAAACCTTGTTTCCTGGATAGTCCTAAGTATTTTACATCTACTAACAGCAAAAACTTCCTGGGTAACAGCTTGATATTCAAAATATTACACAAGTTTGAACGTGCCGAAAAAAACTTCGCACTTTGACTCCTGAAAAAAGAACTTTATAACTGCTGTACGTTTTGGAATCATGTTTTGTATTAAATTTCAGGTATAGTTGAAAGTTTTTAGCTTTTTTCCTTGTTGAAATACAGCTATTTAGTGGTCGAAAACAGACATCTTTTAGGCGGCGTATTTTCCACTCCATACCTACATGGCGCGCCATCATGAGTGGCTTCAAAGATGGCGGCCAAGTTATCGTTCCAGTTCTCTTAGAGTTCACTGCTCCAGACGAAGGGCCTTCGCTTGAAACGTCGAAATTCTCCTTACTACCTACACTGGCAAAGACAGTTCAAGAATATTGTTACAGCATTGTTACTAGTGAATAATGGTGTAGGAATGTTCGGTATGAGAAATTTTCGGTATCGGTATACCGAAAAAATTATACCGATATTATCGGTATACCGGTTTTCCTGAATGAAATTTTGAGTAATTCTAAAAGGGAAAACGATCATTTCGAAGCTGTTTCGAACATGTTTCGAACGACACGTAGTGGAAATTGAAGTGGAAATTCTAAATCATTGCAGTAGAAAGTTATTTGAATTGCCATTCCGTAGTAAAATAAAAGCTATGGTTTCGCCATATAGTTGGTAAATTTACCACGGTATACCGAAAAATTCCGGTATACCGAAATTTCGGTATATCGGTATGGTTGAATATCCGGTATCAATATACCGATATTGATTTAATACCGATATTTTCGGTATATCGATATACCGAACAGTCCTATAATAAATGGTGTAGCAACATTGTTGACAACTTGTTCTGAGAGTGCAGTTCCTTGGTCAAGCTTGTCGATATCAACCGGAAACAGGTTGTTCGTTTTCACGCATGTTGTAATCGCTTCACTCTTCTCCCATTGTACTCAGGCTACTTCATGTGAGGGATGGATCCAGCATGAACGAGCTAGAAAGAGCATGTTAAAATTAGTAAAATTGCAAAGTTTGGCCGCGAAATGTTTTAAAATGCGGAAAATATACCCCAGCGAAATTTGCAAATTTTGTACGGCTATATTTTCCACATTTTTCAACATTTCGCAACCAAACTTTGCAATTTTACTAATTTTAACATGCTCTTTCTAGCTGTGGTGATGGATTTTGTTCTTCTTGCCTAGATCCGTTGAAGTCAGTGGCCTAAACTTTCTTCTTTGTGTTTTGGTAGGCTGGGAGGATGGCTGGAGAACCAGTTTATTGGACAAACAAAGACCGCTGGTCAATCCAAAACATGGCAGACTTTATCTCACTCAAAAGTAAGATATCTTTGGAATGACTTTTGCCGCTTTTGCTGTAGTGTCCATGTTGTAGACTCTTGATGATTAAAGGTAGAAAAGAATTTATATAAATGCTCAACAACTAATAAGGCTACTGCTGTGTACTGGCGAAGTTAATAAATGATAATAATTCTCGTTTTTAGCTATCTCTGTTTTGAACGTTCACGGACGAACACAGCCAAGAATGTGTTAATTAAATTGAGTGATATAAGATGCGTGAATAAGGTACGTATCCAGTAGATTATTTATAGGTCAGAGAGCATCAGGCACAGAATAGAGAGTCTGAGATCCTACAGAAGGTCGACTTCTAGGTTTTGCCTATGATTTTGCCGTATCCGCTGAAATGACGTTATTTCAAGCCCTGCTAGATGACAATATTTTATCCGACAACTTGTCTCTCATAATCATTCCTTTCTGTTTCAGTATAAGCCATTCTTTCTTCTGCCTGGTACCGGAATGTCAATAGAAGTTTGTATGAAGGATAGAAACGAGGTACACAAAACTAGTTGTAACCTTTTGGCTTTCTTGGCATAGTTGAGTTAGTTAATTCATCTGTCTTTCACCTCACTGGACTGATAGGAAGGAAAAGTTACAAATGATAGATATCTACAGTGTGTATAAAAGAGTTAAGAGGCAATTTTTTTCATGAAAAGTGTTCAAAACCTAAAATCGTTTTGGCGTTCTTCTCGAAAGTCAAAACTATTATGTTTTAGCTTTATTTTGTAGTTTACACAGTTAGCAATCTTTTTAAATGTATTTGGCAGTTGAGAAACTCAAAATAATAGTGAAATATTGTCGACTGTTTAAACACAATGATATATCATCGATGCCGTAAAATTGTCGCCATATTTATACAGCATGTAATATAAGCAAAACTTACCGAACTTGAGAGATCATTTTCTCTTTCGCAAACCATCTAAAATCTCTTCGTGTTAGCATAAATTTACAGATAAAGCACTAAACATACTTTTTAAGTTTGTTTGCCGCTTGAGGAACGTATCAAAAATTGAAAAATTTGAATATATAGTCATAACCAAATGGAAAAGTATAATTGATTAGTTTTGAGCGCATGCTACGTAACATATACAAAAGATTTTCCTCTTAACCTCTTAAATTAACTGGTTTTTCTCCTTTTTTTTCAGCTGCCGTACATATTTGGTGCAATGATTAGTCGGGATGATGCGTATAACGATATTATGCAGACGGCAAGAAATTCTGAATTGTCTTGGGCAAAGTGAAGGATTGTATCCTTAGGATTGAAACTTGGGGCACTTTCCATGCATTTAATGGCCAGATCGGTCAGACCAAAATTTATGTCTCTGTATTAAGCTACGTTTACACGCTACGATTAATCGTGTACGATTCGTATTCTGGCGTATTAAAATGAGTGCTGGTGCCATAATTCATTGCCGATTCGTTAAAAAGAAATTTCAAATGTAGGCAGCTTACGCGTTTTTACTCAATGACATACGCCAGAAAACGAATCGTACACGATTAATCGCAGCATGTAAACGTAGCTTTAGTGGAAAGATCTGATCTTTCGAATATCTAGCGAAAATGGACCTCTTTCTAAGGTTCAAAGCTCAACAATTTGACCGTTCTGACCGGTCTGGCCGTGTTATGGAAAGCCTCCCACGAGTTAGCTTATTACATCTTCGTCCCCAGGGCCGCGCGCGCGAGTTGCCGGGTTATGAATGAGAGTCAGGATTAGGGTGAGATTAAAGATTAGGCTGATGTTTAGGATTAAGATTAATAAAACTATAGCCATAAAAATAATTTTAAGCAAATACCCCCTAACATATATTTGTCATGCAGTCATAAGAACTGATCTTGCCCGCCATGAACTGGAATAAATGAAAATAATTAAAATATATATATATTTATTATAGATACATTTTATAGGCAACTCTGAACTCTGAACAGTATAGATTTTACAGAGTAATTTTCTACATTTTCTTACTCGATTAGGTTTTAGCAGAGTTAGGAGACAACACATCAAAAATATACACCTATTTATATAAAAATCCGTAACAGTAACTCAATATATTTTGTCTAATTAAACATTAAGTTCACAAAAATTAAAAAAATTTCAAAGATTTCAAAAAGGAACTGCTTTGTCGTCAAAATCAAGTGCGCGTGACCCCCGTGCTGGCATGTCACCTAATATCCCAAATTTGGCAATTTCAAAGTCACATGATCGGTAGTGGTCGAGACAATCAATATTTGGCCATTTTTATTAAAATCTCAAGATATATTGTTTTCAGAAGGCGACCCATGACAGTTGACCTCGAAACAAGATTATGCATACATTTTAGGACAACTTGAAACAAACAACTACTCATTTGAGGGAAAACGAACTCTATTTACTTTTAATATAAGCAAATGTGTGATGCCAGTCGGTCTGTAGAAACATCCAATAGGTAACATGATTTCGGTTGCCTTTTAGAAGTTTAAATTACATTGTGTCGGTTAACCAATAGGGAAGGGTGTAACAAAAGATTCTCAAGAGTTGAGAGTGTTCATTTTGTTTTCTTGTAACCGATAACAACTTGCTAGATAAAGATTTCTGGGCTAGGCTATTGAATTATTAAGAGTTTAATTAGAACTTTCGGTTGAGGTTTCGAAAGTGATACAGCTCAAATCTCCCTAGCAACTGGCCACCAATCAACATTTGTGAATTGGTTGAGTTTTCGAATTCCGCTGGCCAATCTCTGTATAGACTTCATTATTCAACAAAACTCTGCTTTTGGGCTGAGCTTTCGAAAATGAGAGTTACATATATAGTCAAAATGTTTATGTATGGGGGGGGGGGGCAGGACCTCTGATTCTCCTGTGTTCACACATTGCCGTAGTCATGCATGCACAGTGAAAATGATGCAAATGGCGTACCAGTTTCAACAACTACGGCATTGCATCACGGCGACAATTTACATTCTCCTTTGTCTTTGAGGATCAATGCTGTTGTTGATGACCACGTTGCCGTTGCCGTTTTATTCGCCAAACTCCCTACTATGGTACGACCCATAACATGGTCACAGGCAGGGTCGTACTAATTACCGACAAAAACCGATATTGATTGCGCTGCAAGGATTAAAGAGTATCTTTGATTCTCAAAATACTTTGGTAAACGGCATTTTCATGAACGATAGTCTCTTAAGCTTTGCCTTAATATAGAAGTTAAGGATTGTTTTATATTTCCTGGCAGAAATTTGATTATGCTGTTTGTATTGCTGTATTTTGTTTTAATGTTTTGTTGTCATGCTTCCTGCGTTCTTGTAAATGTTACACGGAACAGACAAGATATTTTCTCCTACCCTGGTGTTTTTAAAGACTGCTCTGGTTTTTGCCAGAAAAGAAAGTCGCTTGTTTCTGCAGATTTGACAAATATTGGCATATGTATTTGTCAGTGTGGAAGCGATTATAGAACGTTCGTTACAGCCAAGTTGATATGTACGAAAGACAAAGAAATACGTAATACAAGTAAGTATAAAAGGATTTTGAGAGCTGTTCACAAAAATATGTGATAGAATTTTACATAATTTTCTTTTCATTTGCACTTTAAATAACAGTACTTCCTGCTAGGCTGGTATATAACTCCCTGACAGTAATTTACTATAATTTTATATGTTTTGGCCTGCTTTGTACCCAATTTGTTAGTCGTACTTTAAATTTTAATTGCAGAGGAGAATTTGTTTCATAATTTATATAGCAAGGTAAGATTTAACGGGTTCATTTGGGTGTGATAAACCTGCATGGGCCGACTTCAAACCAACATTTGTTTTGAAGTCTGCTGTAAAGGCTACAATTGGGTAAAAAATTGGCATTAGCCAGAATAAAATGCTAATTATGCTCTTTATTAGGTTGCTTTAATTTCGTACATGACACATTGCTATGACACACTTTTAGGGCAAACGTCTTTGGGATTCAAGTTATACAAAAATGAACAGCCTGGTGGCCACCTGGAAATCATATCATTTCATCCAGTTACAATAAAGTTTCTCGCACCAAAGTTTTATAATGAAATTTGTGACCTGAATGATATTGAAGAGCTCAGTGATGAACATTTGTGGCAGTGGGATTCTGTGAAAGATCTATTATTAAATTACAGCATTATTGAAATTGATGATGATGATATTGAGAGACGCTTCACATGGCTTGAAATGACATATGAAGGTTGGATGATGTTGAGATTGAATGTAAGTCTATTGTATGTTATTAACTTAGTACATTTTTAACCTCAGTGTTAAGCCTGTTTTCCACTAGGCGTAATTTTGCGCGCGGAGCGAGACTGCTATATTGGAATTGAATATGTGATGTTTGATAGAGACTATAGTTGCATTTTTTACAACTGCTCCCGTTCAGGTCTTAAAACCTTCAACAAATATCATGCATTGTCTTTTTCACAGTGGAGTGACAATCCTTATAGATTTGTTGGTCGAATAATAAGGATCAATGTCACATGTGAAAATTCAAATAAAAGACAGAAGAAATATAAGACTGGTGTAATGGTTTTCAAAGTGAATGGGGTTTTTGCAGGTAAAACAATTTTTGTATTAAATGTTCATAACTTGTTCCGAAGCCATAACTTGTGTAGCTGTTCTGATCAGATGCAAGGATTATAATTTTTAACTGAAAGATTTTTATTAATGTTTGACGTTACTCCTTAGATTTGAAAAGATATAGTTTAATTAAGCCATTGGTGGCACTGCACTCTCCCCTTGACAAGTAAAGTCGTCTGGCATTAGGCAGTCAGTACTAAACAATAAAGTATGGCGCATCAGGGCACATTACCATTTACCACTTAAAGGGTTAACATGGTCTGGTTAACCCATTGAGTGGCAGCCTTCTTCCCTTGAAGAGAAAAATTGTCTGGCATCAGGCAGGATAAAATATTAAAATAGGCTGCATCCGGATGCATTGCCACTTGAAGGGTGAAAATCAGTTTGGGGGATCCAACCCCCATTTCGATCCTTTGGGCCTCACCACCAAATGTATTGTGTTGCTTAATAATGGAATCCAACTTTAATATTTCAAATATGTATTTAGTTCAAGATGGTACCATCCCAACATCAACTGTGGCTCCTGTTGTGTCCACAACTTATTACTTAACCCCTGCACCGTCCACTGAATCTTCAGTATTTGTGTACAGCACCACATCAATGATACAACAATGACATCATCACCATTGGAAACAGAGTCATCATACTCACTCCAACCTATGATGTCATCATCATTCCAAACAATGATATCATCATCATTGGAAACAATGACTTCATCATCACTGGAGACAGTGACATCACCACCGGAGACAATTACATCATCATCACTGGAGACAGTGACATCATCACTACCGGAGACAATTACATCATCGTCACTGGAGACAATGACATTACCACTAGAAACAGAGACATCATCATCACAGGGAGGAATAACATCGTCATCAATAACCCCTTCAAGATCATCGTTCAGTGTTTTAACAGAAAGTATAATTTATTCTTCGGTATGGTATACAGATTTAATTTTTTTTCTGATAAAAATGTGTACAAAAGTATTGTACACAGCAATGGCCAATGGTCTATGAGTGAGATCAAATAAGGCTTTTCAATTAAGTTGGGAAAAGCTTCAATTCAGCAATCCAAATGCAACCATTGCACCTTTGCATAATATCACAAGTCAAAACAATGCGTGACTGGATGGCATGGAGAACAGTCGACGGTGGGACTTTTAAAACAATGAAAAGAAAATAGAACATTCTGGTCACTGAATCATGACCGCAAGGAAAACCATCAGTTAAGTGTGATTTTCTAGTTTTGTATCATTTAATTTATAATGTAATAATTTTGTCACCTCCATATAGATATATACAAAATATGTGTACTAGATAGCAAATAAGCAACACTGACACAACATTCTTCCAAGATAACACACTAAACATAGACGTGACTGGAGAAAAGAACAGGACTTGCGTCCCAATTGACACTTTACCCCTTTCAATACTAGTATATGGTTAAACAAACAACTATATAACAAATTTACTCAGATGCAGCCAGGAGGACTATATGATGGTAATTTAGTATTATAGAACTCGCGTAGCCTGGCTCTAAATATGGATATACTAGAGTTAATTACTAGAGATTTCAGTTCTGATGAAAGACTGGTTCACAGGTCTGCTGATCTTATAAAAAAGAGTTCTGTTTGTGATTCATCAGAAAGTTTAAATTTTTCGTCGTAATTGCGTCGTTCGAAGGTGCATAAATAGTTATTGACATCTATAGATATTAGTCCGGTTTTTTATTTGAAAACTAGCAACAGGTCGGAGATCTCTCGGCGGAAATCTAAGATTGTACAGCGTTTTGTTTTCCAATAATTTCTTTCTCGAGATGTGCATTACCTTGCATTTGTTGGAGTTCAACTCCATTTTCATGTCAATACTCCATCTCTGAGCGTTGTTAAGGTCTGCTTGAAGGAAGCTGCTAGAGGTTGGATGTTCAAGAGTTCTGTATAGTTTGGAATCGTCGGCAAAGAGTGCGAGCGTTGAATTAACCTGAATGTAATCTGGAGCGTCATTGCAATGCACCAGAGACAGTAACGGACCAAGTATAGAGCCTTGTGGCACACCAGACGTAACCGGAAGCCAGTCGGAACAGACGCCATGAAGAACGACTCGTTTTCTATTTGTTAAGTAGCTTTGGAACCATGAGAGGAGAGAACCTCCAATAGAGGAGAGAACCTCCCAGACTGTGTGGTAGTTTATCAAATGGTTTCGATAAATCTAGGTAAATGGCATCAACTTCCTTGCCACTAGCCACAGATTCCAAGATGTCATGATATACCTCCAACAGTTGTGTTGTTGTAGATTTGCCCCTAACGAAACCGTGTTGCATCTCATAGATGAGAGGTGCTAGATGGTGATAGGAATGAAAATGAACACAACGTTCCAAGACCTTGGACAGCACGCAGAGAAGGGCAATTGGTCGGTAGTTGGATGACAGTGTTGGACCTTCTTTTTTAAAGTGAGTGGGTACTAAGCCTAGGGGAAAGGGACATGTTGAATACCTTGGTCAATGAAGGGGCAATCTCATGAGCAAGTTCTATCAATAGTCTACTTGGAATGTCATTAGGTCCGCACGCCTTTGTTGGGTCTAAGTGGCGAAGTACTTCAGCAACTTGCAACTCTGACAGAGTTGTTCAATGTTGGATAGTTGAGAAAGTGAAAATGTGGGTATATTAGTCGGCATGGGAGGGGGTTCTACACGGTACGCTTGGTTTTGGGTTCGATCTTCTGAACATTCAGGTTGTCGGTAAAACTGATAAGTTTGTGATCCGTTTGTGATCCGTTTTCTTCAAACCTTTCTACGTTCCCAACTTCATCAGACGTCAAGATCCAGTGTATTTTTAGCTCTTGTGGGAAAGTCTACCAGTTGCCACAGGCAGTTGTCTTTGACAGTAAAGTAGTTGTGAATAGGAGTCATCGGTTGTAGGTGATCCGGTGGTCCAATCAATATGTGGAAGGTTAAAGTCCCTGCAGATAATAAGCTGGTCAAATTTGTTGTTATTTTGGATAATCTGAAGAGATTTTTTTAATTCTTTGATGTAGTTCAAGTCAGTGTCAGGTGGTCTGTAAAATATAATTACCAGAAGTTTTTTTTTACTCTCTGGACGGATCTAACAAACAACATTTCCGTATTACTTTCGAGATCTTTCCTTCGCACGCTTAGGATAGTAAGTAATCTTGACTGCTAGCAGAGTTCCTCCACCAGTTCTATCAACCCTGTCTCTACGATGGATGATGGAATCTTTTTCAGGCAAAAGTTCACAGTTTACAATCTCCGGTTCAAGCCACGTTTCTGTAATAGCAATCAGATCAATGTCCGTCACCAGTATTTGAAGTTCACTCGTTTTGTTACTTAAACTCCTTGCGTTAAGGTATAAACATTCCAAGTTATGAGGGTTAGCTTCATTAGGAGGTCTGGGATAAAATGGAGTAGAACAAGGACCTGGATTTGTCGCCACATCACCAGCCAACAAGATTAATAAAACAACGTGAGTTAGTTTACCATGGACGTTCAAATTTATTCCGTAGCGATAGTTGACGGGATAGTTAAACTTTTTTGTTTTGTATCACGAGTAGAAGTCCAAACACAACACATATGATCAGGTTTTAAACTTGCAAGTTCAGAGTTAACAACAATACCAAGGTGGTATTATTATTTCAAGGTGTGCAAAGTAAAGATTTTAAATTGTGGATTTATATCTATATACACATAGTAGTTTCACAGCTTTTCGTGCATTTAAACAAAGTTTGAGAAAATTACTAGTTGATGAACAGCACTTTTTGAACTGACTGCTGTATACTCTAACTTGTGCCATGAAATGTTGTACTGTATTCACTGTTGGTCTGTGCCAGTATAGATAGTGACAATATTACCAGAAAGCTCTGGATTAAGAGGGATTCAACTACCGGTACCTGGTGTAACAGATTTTGCGTACATTTTATTTAGACGTTGTCTTCAATGGTGCTCAGTTCACCATCAATGACTGTGGTAGTAAAATCGTCGAGCAATGGTGCTGTGACTGGTAGTGTTTTTCGTGGTCTTGTTGTGCTGTTGGTGATTGTTTTGCTCCTTGTGTATGTTTTCAGAAAGAGAAGAAGAACTGTTATAAGGTATGTGAAGAAGAAGAAGAAGAAGAAGAATTTAATTTAGCACACATAATCTATATACAAGTATTATACAAATGGTAAATGTATGTGTAATAAAAAAGTAAAAGTTATATAGAGGTATATAATAATCAGATATGCATGCACAGTAGTCGAAGTAGCGTAAGGCTTTCGAGTTGACCACTGTCTACATTATAAGTTATTTACAGCGAACGTGAAATAAGTGTGTAAAAAATTAATCTTGACTAAATAGTAGAAAGTTTTTGTACCTCTTTTTGAATATATTTACAGTTATATAGACTGTTTAATACTATAGTCAAATACTTCAAATTTTTGAAGATACAAACTTGAATGTGAATTTTCCATAGTTTGTACGAGCATTCGGTCTGATAAAATTTTGTTTTTAATTGATGTAAATCGCGTGTTATAAGCATGACACTAGATGCTAAAGAAGTACGCCGACGGAAGATTATCTTTTTCATTGATAACTTTGTAAATAAATGTCCCTATTTTGAGTGAGAACATATTGTCAAAGTTTAGTATTCTTAATAAATTAAAATAAGGCGTAGCATTTTCTTTTTTATTGGCAAAGAAAATGTTTCTGATACATTTATTTGGACCAGTTCGGATTTTTTTTTAGTTTGGATGTATAAGTAATGCCCCAACTTATAAATCCATAATTGATATAAAGGTATACTAGAGCATAATAGAGTTGCTGTTGAAGAGAGTGGCTAAGAGGCAATTTGTTATTTAAATACATTAAATACTTTATTTACATCATGCTGAATCACAAAGGTTTACAAGAAATGATTAGATATTATTTGCAGTTACAATTGGCCACCTACTAAATTTACACACACCCCCTGCAGTTTTATTTATGTAGGATATAGATCTATCAGTTGTCTATTAATTGTAATAATAAATTATTTTTTAAGTTAAAGAATTTTTTCTTTATAGATATGGACATACTCGGTCAAAGAAAGACTATAGAGAAAACCAAGGTATAACTGTTTGAAAATATTTGAAAAATGATAGCACCGAAAAGGAGAAATATCGAATTCCCAAATTAAGAAACCAATATGCAAAGCAGGCACTCGCCGGCTTGGTTGTTAAAGAATCTCAAGAATAAAGCATGCAACTGATGCTAGCTAACAAAATTCTCCAAAGATCTTGATGCTATCATCGTAAATTGTGTCAAATGGTCATACAAAATAACTTCTTTTAATTAAGAACAGGCTTAACAACAGATTCCAAAGAAATTGCCCACTCTCTGATAAAGATAAATTTATAATTGCCCACTCTCTGATAAACTCTCTTCATAAATAGGGGCCCAGTTCAAATCAGCATTTTGTAACGAATGCCTTTCTCTACCTATAGACGCCCCCATGCAGCACTTTGCGAGCATTCTGAAAAAAGTATGTGAACTATCAGAGTTGACATTGTTTTTCTAAAATACCGTAATCGATGGTGTTTCATTGGCATTTGTATGCCTATACGGTTTCCTATACGGAAAATAAATGAAAGGGTTCGTTAAAAGCGTAACACTACTGTATGTAATAATGAATGCCTCTCTAATAGACGCCTCTTCTCTAATAAACATTCCATTCTAAATGTACGACAATTTAATAAAAGTTCCGGGCGTTTATTAAATAATTTCCAATATGCAGGCCTTAAAATATTGGTCGGTCACGGACATTGTCCGACCCATTCGTAAAATTGTCCGACGTAAAGAGGAAACCACCGGACATTCTGTCCGACTAAAATGAAACTGAAGTTTATTGTTTGTCCGACCCGAGTGTATTGGTGTCCGACCGAACTGTAGCTTTGTCCAACGTAAATAAAAATGTACGTACCTAGCCCAGTATTAGAGGCTTGTATGTTAAATGGAAAATCAGAGTACTATTGTATAAAAGGTGAACTGCAAATGTTGTTTTAACGTAGACGAGCGCGGGGCGGCGAGCGAAATGGTGAAGTGGAAAACGGTCTTAAGCTGTCGAAGTCTTTTTTAATACTGCTGTTCTGGCAAGCAAGTTAATTTTGGCTTGGAAATAAGTATGAAAGAAACAAATTATTTAATATCTTTACAACATTTACCGTTTATTCATTTGTGTCATTCAGACTTATTTCCGAGTCAAAACTGAACTGAAGGTCATCGGACATATGTCCGACCCAAACTCAACGTCACCGGACATTTTGTCAGACGGCCCTGGAAAAGATATTTTAAGGCCTGATGTAATTTACAAGACAAATTTTGAAACTGATGTTTCAAATTACAGATCAAAATCAACCACCCCCCTCGGAGGCATCACCCGTGCCTTTAAATCCACTCCAACCTTCAAACAGCAACCAATCAACACAAAGAATATCTCAAGATTATGAAGTACCGTGTGAACGCCAATATGAGTACGTCGATAAAACCGCGATTGCTCCGCCCAAAACCTCCACTTATGATTACGCTGTCTTTGATGGACAACTGAAGAATAACCATGGGACAAGAGTAGGATTAGATGAGGACGATTATGTGATCACAAATGATGCAAGAAACAAGTCGTACATCTCAGGAGATGATTATGTGATCAAAAATGATGCAGGAAACAACACATCGTACATCTCAGGAGATGATTATGTGATCAAAAATGATGCAGGAAACAACACATCGTGCACCTCAGGAGATGATTATGTGATAAAAAATGATGCAAGAAACACATCGTGCATCCCAGGAGATGATTATGTGATCAAAAATGATGCAGGAAACATATCGTGCACCCCAGGAGATGATTATGTGATCAAAAATGATGCAGGAAACACCACATCGTGCACCTCAGGAGATGATTATGTGATAAAAAATGATACAGGAAACATATCGTGCACCCCAGGAGATGATTATGTGATCAAAAATGATGCAGGAAACACATCGTGCACCTCAGGAGATGATTATGTGATAAAAAATGATACAGGAAACACCACATCGTGCACCTCAGGAGATGATTATGTGATAAAAAATGATACAGGAAACATATCGTGCACCCCAGGAGATGATTATGTGATCAAAAATGATGCAGGAAACACATCGTGCACCTCAGGAGATGATTATGTGATAAAAAATGATACAGGAAACACCACATCGTGCACCTCAGGAGATGATTATGTGATAAAAAATGATACAGGAAACATATCGTGCACCCCAGGAGATGATTATGTGATCAAAAATGATGCAGGAAACACATCGTGCACCTCAGGAGATGATTATGTGATAAAAAATGATACAGGAAACACCACATCGTGCACCTCAGGAGATGATTATGTGATAAAAAATGATACAGGAAACACCATCGTGCACCTCAGGAGATGATTATGTGATAAAAAATGATACAGGAAACATATCGTGCACCCCAGGAGATGATTATGTGATCAAAAATGATGCAGGAAACACATCGTGCACCCCAGGAGACGATTATGTGATCAAAAATGATGCAGGAAACAACGCATAGTTTAAAAAGATCATGTCTGTAGGAAGTAAGTATATACTATCAGTTTGACTATTTGAAGACACTATTTCAAGAACTCGTGTGGCATAAGAACTTAACTTATTTTTAACGTCGATAGCATATCAAGACAAGTTAAGAAGATTAAAATTTGAAAATATATTTCTGAAATTAGTAATGCATGTGTTACAAAGCTCGTAGAACCCGTTGAAACTAGTCGATATAGCAATGTTCCAAACTTTATCTCAAAGCTAATAACCTGTGGTTTTCTATTTCTATAGGCGAATATATATACCTTGATGCAGATAATTAATCCTCAAATGACAGTGTAGCGTAATAGTATGGTTATAATTACTATACTTTATGTCAGTTGTACCATAGATTGAACATGTGCCACGCATGAGTGAGCAATGTGTAGAAGTGTAGAAGACAACTCCAGGGACGAAATTAGCCCGTTTTAATTAGGGGGGGGGTGTATCTGGCAGAATTGCCCTGCCAAAACCAATGATGCCCTGTAGCACCAGCGCTAACATTACATCACCAAGCTACGGATATAATTGAACTGCCGATGCCAAT
>CACRXK020002815.1:29935-40370 GCA_902702795.2 Paramuricea clavata | reverse complement strand
CCCCCCCTATTCAATGTCGTGTGCCATTAGCCATTCCGAAGTTGATGAGTGGACTGGGGTCGAATGTTAAAAAGTGCTCAAATTAAGAAATGAACCGAACCGGCTAAAAAGACCACCTCAAAATTATTAAGTATACAAAGTTTGAAGACGTTTACATCAATATCCTTCGAATAATAAGCTTTCGAAAATCGTGATATTTACTACGAAATGTATTGTAATTTTTGTTTTTGGGACGCGCGTCCCAAAAACAATCTTTTAATCAGTAATTTCACGATTTTCGAAAGCTTATTATTCGAAGGATATTCATGTAAACGTCTTCAAACTTTGTATACTTACTAATTTTGAGGTGGTCTTTTTAGTTATTTGGTTCATTTCTTAATTTGGGCACTTTTTAACACTCGTCCCCAATCTTCTCATCAACTTCGGAATGACTAATTGTTCGTCAAGTTTGATGAGTATTGGTATTCGACTTGAGAAAACAACATTGATTGGGGAGGAGTGTGATATCGTGTGTAACAAATTGTATGGATTGATTTACGTCTTAAAACTGCATGTGTTCCAACAACTTTTGAAAGTGATTGTAGTAGTCCAGTCCGAATTGGAGGATTTGAAATGACATCTCTCATACGAATAAATCACTACTTAAAGAGAGGTGAATGAATTGAGGACTGTATTTATTTTGATCCAGTCCTAGGACTGGATCAATATACTTTACCAGGTATCCAGTATTATCATGTGAGCAAAATAAAGCAACATTATGGTTGGCTAATTTACTCATGAATTACTAATGAGTTTGAGATACAGCTTTCAACCATATAGATATCTTATATACACTAGATAGTGCATCTAATTATTCTGCAATTCAAAAATTGAAGCCGTGATTGCAGACTCAGATATTCCCATGAAATGAGAAGACTCGTATGTTTTCTATTTCTTAAACAGGGAACTTAAACATTAAGTTAAACCTATTCCAAATACATTTTCAAACAATTCAAATGATGAAAGTTGTTGTTGTTTTTTAAGCGTTTATTAGCGAGTGGGAAACTCCAATAATATGGCCGCCATCTATTCAAATGGGGGTAACCGCTGGAATATTCTTGGCCTTCAATTTTACTAAAAGAGATGCGCTATCTAGTGTATATAAGGTATCTATGCTTTCAACTGCAAGTAAACTCTCGCACACAAAAGTATAAAATCGCTTTTCAGAAGTAAACAATTCTAATGCCTGTATTCTAAAAGCTCACTCACACTCACACTCACACTCAATGAGTGGAGGTTCAATCTGAGCTTCCCTTGTGTGTCTGTACTGTTTCTGAATAGCTGGAGGGTTAGTGCCGTACCTTACTATGTGACTACTCACCCTCCAGCTATTCAAAAACAGCAGTTGACACTCAAGGGAAGCTAAGATTGAACCTCCACTCATTGAGTGTGAGTGAGCTTTTAGAATACAGGCGTAAGTCTTTTATATGTCATTTATTCGATCACATTTGCCAGCAGGAGAAAAATCGCCGACAGAATTACTATAGTGTGAACCAGCCTTTACTTTCGTCTTTCACCTCTACTTAATATTTTTTAAATGAGTATTCAAAGCATTTTAATTTCTTGGAGGAACTTAGGGAGGTGGAGGTCAGGTCATGAAAGATACTTCGTTAAATGATTCTTAATTATCTTAAACATCAAGTAAAGAATTTCACCACCTTCCAATAGTGAACCGTATGTATATAATCCTATTACTCCAAATGGAAGCTATTGACTTTTTTTCGTGATGTAAGTTACAAAGAATGTCGTGCATCCTATAAATGCGGTGCTTAATTGAAAACGTGACAAACTGCACAATTGCTACACTGAAACGATATTTTCCAGTTTAAGTTTGACAATAAATGAGTGCAAGGCGAGCTCTTCTTGGACTACACTGAAACGATATTTTCCAGTTTAAGTTTGACAATAAATGAGTGCAAGGCGAGCTCTTCTTGGACTACACTGAAACGATATTTGCCAGTTTAAGTTTGACAATAAATGAGTGCAAGGCGAGCTCTTCTTGGAAGAGGTTATTTCGCTGGCCTCAGAGTGACAAAACGTAACAAAGCAACGGTTTTACTAACACTAACCCTATTCCAAACACCAACTCTAACCCTAACCCTAATCCTTGCCCTAACCCTACTCCAAGTTTGTTTCTAAATCTGAGGTCAGCGAAATAACTTCTTCCGTTCTTCTTGGGCCTCTCTGCTGGCAACGCCTTTAGATTGGCGGGCAGAATTTGGTCGCGGGCAAAAATAATGTGCAACATCGTGTGACCCACGAGGTGCCTGCGGGAGTAGGCTAAGTTAGAAGGGTTTGTAGATGGAAATTTCGAGTTTAATTTTTATACATTTACTAGGAGCAGTTGTGAAAATGCAATTACAGGGTGTATAAAAAAAAGGTAATCGAACTTCTACGCGCTATTGTATCTGAATTACTCTGCGTATGAACGAGATATTTTCACATTCGGAAAGATCATGCTTTTAGCTGTTGAATGATATCTTCTTCGTGCCAAATGGATAAAAAATGAGCAAATACGAATCCGATAAAAAATGTTAGTCAGAATCACATATTTTCACCGTTGAGAGTTGGGTCTAAAATTTTTCCATTGAAAATGAACCCACTTTAGGACTTAAGTTGATGAATTTCACTTCATTAAACTGTACACATATTCATAATAATTATTAAGTCGGAATAAATCTTAGCTAAGCTACGACACGTTCGTGATTAATTGCTTTTTCTTTAGTTATGCATTGTTTTAATTAGGCAGAGGTGAAAATATGCGATTTTGACTAACATTTTTAATCGGCCTCCTACATGCTTATTTTTTCTCCACTTGTCATGAAAAGCATGTCATTCAATAGCTAAAAGCCTGATCTTTCCGAATATGAAAACCAATTGTTCCTACGCCAGGTAACTCACGTATAATAGCGCGCTGAAGTTCGATTACCTTTTTTTTGATACACCCTGTATAGGCCCTCTGCAGGAATCGAGCCTGCGATTCCGGTGCAGCACTCTAACCAACTGAGCTACAGAGGCCAGTTGTCGAGGCCAGTTATATACATGAACTTGCGGTTAGATAATTTCCAGTTATTGTAGTCCGTAATGTCGTGGTGTTACATGGATGGTCTTAGTATATGGGATTCTAGTTCTGTTATCCAATCCTTCAATCATAGCTGTATGTGTATTTTTTATATAATGATTGTAAAGTTAATTACTGAACCAAAATACTAAGGTAAGGTGTATGAGCAAATATCAGGATTTTGCAGCCTAGACCTAGGCCTTTACTCGGCTGACTTTGGCAGGTATCTTTGGCAGGTTTGGTCAATTTCCGGCTAGCATTTGGTAATTATCGCAATGGTCATCACCTAGTCCCAGTCTTTTCATGTGAAGGCCTAGGTCTAGGCTGAGGATTTGGACATCTAACTCGATAGGACCAGTTGATGAAGAGATTTGTAGATGGAAACAGTGGCATAACGGGGGAAGAGGGGGCCTTAGGCATATTTGGTGTGGGGGCCCTGTTGACTGCTGTCATTATTTGACTGAGATTTTGTAATTTTTTTCTGTGTTGGTGTTATGTATTCAGGTGAATATGTTTGTGATGTTACTCTGTCTCTGAGTAACATCACAAACATGAGATATTATATTTATGTTGGATATTTATAGAATGTTCTGGAAAATTCCGTGTAACAACAACAATAGATAGCTTAAGATCTACAACGTCGACGTCAGCTAGGACGTCAGGGCTATGCAGAGGACTGGGACTAGGATGTCGTCCTTAATGTAGTCCCAGTCCTCTGCATAGCCCTGACGTCCTAGCTAACGTCGACGTCGTAGATCTTAAGCTATCTAATAACAATCTCCAACACATGTAACAACACTTTTGTTTTATTTTTGAGATGGAATAAAAAAATCAGCTACCGTCGTCGATGGAGGCTTTATTATTTAGCATTATTAATTTTGCATTTTCTCATTGATTCTTCACCTACATTCTTTACGTTTTCTAATTTTCTGGGAGATAGGCCGTGTGACGCGTCCTGAGTCGGGGAATTCAAAGAAAAACATGCAGCTGTGACTGGTCTGAGGCATTTGGATTTAGACCCCTAGTTTAAAGTCTTGGTGCTAATATATATAGTTAAATTGTCATCGGTTCTAAGTATTTACAAAAAGCGAGGTTATGTTACAATCAATATTTGAGTATTTACTATTAATAATTAAAATGAGAAGCTTGAGTTAAATATCTATTTACATGAAGAGAAATTACAGTTAAAGTGTTTTATAAGATTAATTACATAGAAAGTGTATTTTTGATTTTTTCTTAAAAATGGGACGTGATGTTATTATTTTTAAGTTACTGTCAAGATTATTCCAAACGTCCACCCCTTTCACTGAAAGCGAGTGCTTGACGTAGTTAGTTCTCTGATAAGACTTATGAAGTTTAGTTGAGTTTCGAGTGTTGTATTGGTGAATTTGGTTATTTGAAATAAAAAAGTTTGTGAAGAATTTTGGCAAGTTGTTTAAATTCCAAAGGTCGTAGGTTCGAATCCCACCGTGGCCGGGCATATTTTTCAAGCTCGCCCGGTGTGGATATACACTCAGAGTAACATCACAAATATCATATTCACCTGAGTACACAACACCAACACAGAAAAAAAATCATATTAGAATACATTGGTATCGAAGGAACTAGATTCTGTTCCGAAATATCACTTACTCGAACCGTCCTGACCGCGTAGCTCAGTTGGAAGAGCATTGGGCTAGTATTCCAAAGGTCGTAGGTTCGAATCCCACCGTGGCCGGGCATATTTTTCAAGCTCGCACGGTGTGGATATACACTCAGAGTAACATCACAAATATCATTGTTTAAATGATGATATCGGAAAATGAAATGTTCAGCCATGCATTCGTGTTGTATTGTAGTAATATGTAATCATGAATGCAGGAGTGAACATTTGAATACTTAAATACGCATATTTTAAATCATCCAGTCATAGCTGCATGTTTTTCTTTAACTGTGATTTTTGCCCGAATTTCGCGATTCGTGTATGGGCTCCCCTAACTGTTCGGGGCCCTTAGTTTTTGAACTAACCCTACCTAATGAGCGTTGCTCCACTGCACGGATGAAAACCTCGAATGTAAATGTCTACACTTAAAAAATGTCCATCTCTTAGTATTTCGCCAATCCAAAATCATTTTTGACCTTGATTTTTTTAAACGTGTCTGCATTTTCTTTAGGAGTGGTTCGGTGATTGAGGTTCTTAATTAAACAGTATTAGCATGCGAGTTTATTCATTCATCCTTCAGTGTAATGACCTCCGCAACCTGACATTACGCACGAAGTTAATCACTGTTTAGCGAAGTTAATTGCACAAATGATTGCTGCTCTTAAACAATTTCAACAAATCTGTCAAAAATTTTATAATTTGCAAAATTGATGAAATACTTTGAGAGTGCCATTGTCGAAATTGGACATTATCATTCAACTTGGCTTTATAGTTTATACAGTTTGGCACGCTTAGCAAGTATCGGTTTAAAGACAGTGTAGAATTTAAATAGAAATAATTTTCCATGAACCAATAAAGACCATGACCAATCAATATAAACTGCTAATACAGTAGAACTTCTGCTAACGGTATCCACTCCAATACGACCGCCCTACGAAACGGAGAAGTTTCTAATATGGATAACATCTCTAATACGAACGGTTAACAATGACGTTAATTATAGATTGGGGGACTAGGGGGCTCCAAACTAATTGCCAGGAACAAGAGGGGGGCTGAGAAATTTATTCTTCATTTTTATAAAAGTGTATAAAAGAGAAAAACATCATCACATAGAAAAGTTTCCCAATTGGTGTCGTACGAACAGTTGTCACAAAAACAAAATTTTAATGGATCACTGAATAATTGTGTCAAGCAATAATTGAGACACTCGTAGTCTGTGCATTATTTCATTATCAGATATAAAACACTCGAGCTGCGCTTTAATATTCATATACGGAATTGAAAGATGTTTTGTGCGTCATAAAATAAGTGTCGTAAAAGTATTTAGTGAGAGGAAATTGCGCATTAAAATGATTAAATTACGCGCACGATATGTAGAAATATGTAGAATTACTCAAATGCTAATTCAAATTAAAATACGTTGAAAAGTACTAAAAATTCCAGCGACAAGCGTTTCATCTCTGGACTTCTTGGTGCTTTTTTTTCGTTGTAGATAGGTAAAGAACAATGTAAATGTACCTATTTTAAAATGTTGAATTCTGCTACTGTCAGTTTTCGCTTGAATATTCCTCGCGTTCAACTGGCAATATAGTGTCGTTCACCAGTTTACAAACTATTTGCTCTGTTTTTATGGAGTGAGTGAGCTCTATTTTTAAAATGTCAATGGTATAATAAGTATTTGGTATTTAATACAATTATTTCCACATAAGGCTATTATATCTTTCAATACTCTAACAAAAGCTTTATTAATTAAGGGTAATTTCGACATTAATTGCAACTAATAGCATTTTCAATTGGCAAAATTGAAATTATTTTATTGATACTTGTATTTAAATTGGCATTATTTTATTGATACTTGTATATAAATTAATGAATATTCGAGAAACCATCATAGCTTTATTAATCAAGCGTAATTTTTGCAGTAATTACTATTAACAGTATTTTTGCGAAAAGAACTAATATTCTATAAAAAGGGTTGACATTTAATTAACGCCTCCAAAATGAACCAAGCAGTCTAAAGACTACCTCTCTAATTAACAAATTAGGACAATGGCTGATTGAGGAATTTTTCTTTAAAAAATGAGGTATTTTAGTTTGTTAGTCTGTTAGTCTGATAGTTTGTTAGTTTGTTTGTTAGTGTGTTAATAGTCTATGTCTAGTTTGCATGTTGTAAACTTTCTTTTGCCTCGACCTTTTAACCACAATTGACCAGAACTGCCGAAACCAGCTGAGTAAAGGAACTAGCTCTAAACTGAACTTTCTTGTAATAGATATTTAAGGGGCTTTGGTGGCCAAGTGGTTAGCGCACTTGCCTTTCACCTCTGAGGCTGCAGGTTCGAGTCTCACTAAGTACCTTCTCAGTGCGACTCGAACCCAGTCCCCATGTGAAAAGAGCAAAAGTCAACGCTCTGCCGAAAGCCGTGGGTTTTCCCCGGGTACTCCGGTTTCCTCCCACAGGGAAAGTTGACAGGGTGGGTTAGGTAAAAAGGGCCCACAGTAATTGGCATATGCTGTTGTGGTGACCCTGCCCTAGTTGGCAAAGCTAAATAAATAAATAAATATGCGCCGATATTGTAATTTTACTGTTGTAAACAGCATTTTAGAATATTTATAGTTTTAGCGCCATACAAATATTAAATTAATTTTTTTTAAATTAAGGTTAGCTAAAGTTAGCAATGAGGTATATAGTTTTTAAGAGTTGGAACATCTTCAAAACAGATAAAAGTACCATTCAAGGTGAACAGGAAATTGTTGATTAACCAAAGGCAGACCACTTCTTCCTATATACGTGTATACTAGAGGACACTCAAAGACTGTATATATACCTCCATCAACGAATCAAGTCTATAGTATTATGCATAACTAGGAGTTATTATCGCAAGGAAAGTGCTGCCTCGCCCCCAAGGGATCAAAGGCAGCATGCGCAATTTGCTGAAAGACTGCTGAATAAGGGGCTGTTTATATGAACCGCTTTGCCAGGACGAGATATGAGGCGGGATGATTTCGATGTATTGAAATAAGTCATTGTGCACAATTCAGCAAAAAACTTCATTATTTTCTAGAGATACTAATGCTCATTCACTCTTCTCTGCCCGCGAAAATAAGACAAACTTTAGCCAATACTCAATAGAGCGTTTGCGCATGACGTCACAGCCGCCATGTTGGTGTTCCAATTCAAAAGAATTTTAATTAGACTTTTTTGTCTGGAACACCAACACGGCACTGCACGCAGGCTACAACACGGCCGCCATGGCTTTTGTTGACTGTTGGTCCTTGCGGAATGCGTGCAAACGCTCTGTAGACAAAAATTTGGCTAACATTTGTTTAAACCCAATAAAACAAAGGCAACTAAGCTATACGAAAATACAATACAATGGAAAAACTCCGAAGAAATTCATATTTTTAATTCAACGTTTCGACTACTGTTGAGTCATCATCACTGAATTATGAAAGCTACTAAAAATTTTACAAGTTATATATACAGATGTAACTTGTAAAATTTTTAGTAGCTTTCATAATTCCTGATGATGACTCAACAGTAGTCGAAACGTTGAATTAAATTAATTTCTTCGGAGTTTCCATTGGCATTGTATTGTATTTTATTAGAATACCCAGTGTACCGTAAATTTTAAGCTATACGAATTATTGTAATTCTACGGGTTAGTTACCTTTGTTCTATTCTAGGCTTCTGTAAACTAGGACAATAGTTAACTAGACATGTGAGTAATCTGAAATTGTGAATTGGGTTTACACAAACATTATCGTAATTAGATCTTCCAGCTCATTTCAAGCATTCAAGCGTAAAGCCCATGAATTGTTCTTGGGATATGTGTAAAAATAACTCGTAAGATGTACAGTGTATGTTAATTCTAATTCGTCATACCTATATCGATATGTACATTATGTAATTATGTACACTGTGTCTGTAATTATGTAGTCTGTAGAAATGTAAATTGTACTACATGTAAATATATTTGATTACTATACAGTGTGTATAAAAAAAACTGAACCCTTTCAAATTCAAATTAGCTATAACGTATTGTAGTAATTTGACAGCTCTAATTGCTTTAAATTAATGGTTGGATAAGAACACTAGGTCTTGTACTCATGGGACAAAACTCAAAGAAATAAAAATTAGAAAATTTAAAAGAAATACAGTATTCCTTGTGTTCTTACCCAACCATTAATTCAAGGCAATTAGAGCTGTCAAATTACTACAATACGTTATAGCTAATTTGAATTTGAAAGGGTTATGAGTTTTTTTTATACATCCTGTAGTTGGCTTTAGAAGGTCCAGTGGAAGATTAGCGAAAGCTAAACTGGCATATTTCCTTGTAAATTAACCTTCTTTAAATAAAGTTTTAATAATAATAATAATAATAATTTTCGTTGAAATTGAACCAAAATTTAATCGATTTGTCCTTGGCCTACTACAATTAACCCTACAATGTTTCGTATTAATACGTTTGATATTTTACGTTTGATAGTTATTGCGCTAACAGACAAAACACACGCATATTGGCGGAGGTAATAATGGGTGCAAATGAAATATAACCTTATTAAAAATCATTAATTTAAACAGACGTAGTTTGAGGTAAGAGCAGCAGGGCAATTATCACGTTTAAAGAGAGGATAAGCATCGTATAAGGAAGTGCTCAAGTACGCTACATAATCATGTGTTAAGACTATTACACCAGGCTGTAAAAATCCTTAATCCACGAACACCGGAGGAAAAGTCTCGTTCAAAATAGGGTACGCATTTAATTGAATTAACACTAATTTATCTTCATTTCCCATGTACTGTAGTTTTAAGGGACGGACCATTTGATTTTTGATGGGGGGTGGGTAGATTTTCAGTTTGCTCGATATTTTTTTTCCGCCTCCTGACACTGTTCGATTTTTTTTTGTCAGTCGGAGGACTTGCACGATATTTTTTTGTATGCATGTATATACATTTTTTAGTTTTTTGTTTTTACATTTTTTGGTGTATAATAGGTAATTGGACAAGTACTGGTGTAAGACATTGTGTAGCCTAAATAATGAGAGTACCAGTATTCCAAAAATGGTTGTTCTTCATTTCTTTACTCCGACTCCTATGATGAACATGTACGTAAAAAAAACTAGGGAAACTACGATTAATTGCCAAACGCCCCTATCCCTGTCTTATAAGCTCCTACACCACTAACACCATATTTGGATGCAATCACCTACAGTCACATGATCATCCTTATCACAATCATTCAAACTCACTATACCATTGAGTAAGTTAACCCTTAATTGAAGGACCTGCAAATTTGCTTCACTTCACCAATACGAACGATGAACAATAAAGTGCGTAGTGTTGGAATGTCCCGCAAACAACAAGGCCTTTGGTAGGATAACTTGACTAATAACATGTATAGTAGTTACATCGTTTCACCTTCGTTTTTGTACTGTGTAATTGGTTATTTTCCGTTATTTTATAATAATAATAACTCCTTCCTTCTCCTCTTCAAATTCTCCTAAACTCTCCTTCCTTCTCCTCTTCAAATTATATTATATCTACACCCCCTCCTCTTAAAAAAGCCTGCTGAAGAAAACTGTTAGGTCGAAACGCATACCCCTGTACGCTATTCCTATACTCAATTTCAACCTCTCGCTCTTATATCCTCGCCTTTGATCGTGTCCCATAAAAATTTCACCTATTTAGTTTC
>CACRXK020002815.1:0-29505 GCA_902702795.2 Paramuricea clavata | reverse complement strand
CCCCCCCCCCCCCCCCCCATCAAATATCAAATGGTCCGTCCCTAAGTATTCTTGATTGGAAAGAACCTGGTTTGTTTCAATAATCAGTAGAACTGAAACGATAACAAGTGGGGAAGATAACAGGTTATGATTATGCAATCTGCAGAAATAATGGGCGGTCTGCCTCCAAATCAATTATGCAATCTGCAAAAATATTGGGAGGTCTGCCTCCCAAATTGACATGTGAAATTTTTAATAGGGATGCTTAGTCCCCCCTGAACTCCCAACCAGGGGGTAGCTTAGCCCCCTGAGACACCCCCCACCACACTTAATAATCACTTTTAACAAGAAAAGTGCTGTTTACAAAATATAAGTGCGATACTGTCATACTGAAGTCTTCATGATGGTATCAACATAAGATTCGATAATTGTTCCATCATTTAACGTTTTACTTTCGATACGTCAACATAGGTTTTGAATACTTTTCATCGTAAATATCTAAAATACGTGATTTTGAAAAACTGCTTCTTGGTGAGCCAAGGAAGGAAGCTGAGCTTAGTATCAAGGTCATGTAGATGCACGCAAACAATGCTGTGAAAATTCTCACCTTTCGAAAATATCTCATCCAAAATAGGATGCATTCTATTCACATGATCACTTATTTTTTAGAATACAATACATTAGGCCAAGTAAAAAAAACAAGTGTTTCGCGCCCTCACCCCAGGCCGTTCCCTTTTTTTTACTTGTTTACCAGTCCAAATGACAGACTATTATTTTGAATACTTGAATTAGTATTAGTAATACAATATTAATAGCGACAGGTCACTCGCTTTGGACCTTTCCGCATTCTTTGAGACTGCGCGCAGGCTACCATCTTGATAAATATTCGTATAATCAGTTTACAATAGTTTCTGTTTAATTGCTTATCCATCAGGGGCAGGTTTTTCAAAACTGGGTTAGCTTAACCCTAGGTTAACTTAAAATTCAAAGCAAACTTCCCAGGAGCTTGTTTATAAATTTGGAAATATTTCTGACTTCAGAGATCTTGTCTGAATCACCAAGAGTTTTCTTCTCTGAAGTTTGGAAATGAACAGACGGGCAGAAATACATAAACTGAAACAGCAGATTAAATTTTAACCCAGGGTTAGCGTTAACCCAGCTTTGAACAACGGGGCCGAGAACGACAAACAAAATATCACAATCATGGTAAAACTATTCAATACAGTTCATTTATATCAGTTCAATTTATAATAAAAGCGCTTTTATTTGGCCTTTGATATAACAATCAAAGCCTACCATAATCTGTCGAGAAATGGTGGTCTGGATTCTGGAAGCCCGGCAAAACGTCAAAGCTACAAAATAGAAGAGCTTTGCTTGATGTTGCACAAATCCTTTGTCTCAACTTCATTAATTGCACATGTCATCCGGTCAGCTATCCCTATAAGTATTGGACGATTACTTCATTGTACGAAAATACAATGATCTCATGCAATCACCGTAACCGTGCACAAATTAACATAAACTCCGATAAAAAACATAACACAATGATTTCTGTTCATTTTCCAAATCATCAGATCTTGATAGACTATGCTCGAAATTAAGTTAAAACTTTAAAAATATTTAAATAAAATCAAAAGGAAGAAATTCCCGCTGCCCTGCTTTCATATCCGGACGAGAAACATTTGGGTTTTTTTACTTGGCCTTATGAGTTTCGTGTAGTATTTAAAGCACGCGTAGGAGTGTTTTATCATATTTAAAATGCGAGTGCGACAAGTGTTTTAAATGAATTAAAACACGTGACTACAATAGATACGGTCTCATTAGTATTCTTTATATAAAGATGAGTCTTATCAGGTATAAAGCCACTTCATGTGACATATTATGGTTCACATGATTTGCCAAAAATATTATATTCTTATGTATTGTATTGTGTTCTATTGTATTCTATTCTATTGTATTTAATATAATATTGTATTGTATTGTATTGTATTGTATAATATTGAATATCGTATTCTATTCTATTCTATTGTATTATAATATTGTATTCTATTCGACTGTGTTCCATTGTATCCTATTGGCATTGTACAATTGTGTTGTTACTATTGTATTATATTGTATTCTAATAAATTCCGTTGCACTCAATTGTATTGTATTGTATTGTATTGTATTGTATTTCGTTGTATTCTATCGTAATTATTCTATTGCATTCTATTTTTATTGTATTCTAATGAATTCCGTTGCATTCAATCGTATTCTATTGTATTCAATTGTAACTCTTGACGAAGGGCCTTCGCTCGAAACGTCGAGTTTATGCTTATTTTTTAAGGTAGTATACTATATAACCACTCAGCACAGCATTTTCACATTGGTACTACCAATACTGGTACAGACAGTTTTAGTATATATATTCAATTGTATACCATTCTATTGTAATCTTAATAGCGCTGTATGGAGTTCTCGTAGTTCGTTGTGCTATTTTTGTTGCACCAAATTGTGTTAGGTTGTGTAGTATTAAGTTATGCATTACATGCATTTTTATGATATTACATACAATCATCACGTTTTCACTGACGAAACCTATCTATATAAATATAAACCAAAATCAACTTAAACTGCATCTAAAAATGCATGTGAGTATTAATTCAACGCGTACGAAGTGTCTGAAGTTTGAACTCTCTCTCTACACATCGTACCATCATGAAGTCTTCATGGCATGCATGTTCGTCAGACAATACTGGCAGGTTCAATGTGCTAAAAGGGGGGCAAAGGCTAATCTGCTAACAGCTTCTCTCTGAGCATATTAACAATTGTAGTATTAATCTAGGGCCTGCTATTTTAATCAATTTTTCATTCGCATCTATTAAACAGAGTTATTGGCAACTTGTATTGACTATATATAGTAATGTAATGTAAGAGGCGGAAAAGAAGCTTAGCGCTTGTGATTATAGGTCTTTTGATGTGCTCATGATCTTGGCTAGATGGTTATCACACCATATTCTCATTAAGAGTTGTTAATGAGAGATTATACTGTCGTGAAAATTTTATCACATTGCCAATTTGAAATGAATATTCACCCGGGGCGGGACTCGTTTAAAGAGTGTGAAAATGAAATGGCTAAAGCCCTGACCAAACTTTAAAACTTTAGTGAAATGTATATACCGGGTGTTCCCGGAAAAAATGCAGTAGGTATATTCTCCAGATATTATCTACAAAGCTAATTATTAGTGGGCATCGAAAATTTAATTTAAGAGATGAATTTGAATGCTAAGATTATTTATTTTTATTTTATCAGCTTTTATATTGGACATAAAAATTATAGATTACAAGGTGAACGTCCAATGGGGACTAGTGCAAAGTTTCAAAGATGGATTTTATGAACGAGATCGATTATGTTGCACAAAAGATACAAACTGTTCAATGTTCAAGTCACAACCGAAGACAGATTTATACACCAAAACAAAGTCTCTAAGTTCCTGAGTCAATGCTAATCCGAATACAATACTAAGGTCAAAATTCGTCTCTTGTATTAACTATTTGATGCTCACTAATATAGCTAGCTGTATAAAAATATGGAACATAGCTATTGCATTTTTTCCCGGGATATCTTGCATTAGGTGTGCTCATTTGTAGGGTCTTCTGCTGACGAGTAAATTCGTTTGAAGTTGAACAGAATAAAACCCTCTGGCGTTCGACAGAGTAAAATCGTTGGGGGTTATAGACACGGTGAAACAAGTAGCAAACCTGCTTGGCTGCTTTAAAACGTAATGATGCTTAATGATCATTAACGACGTTCAATGGTGATGCTTAAATTAATGGATACTTGATGATGTAAAAAATGCAGCCGATGATTTCGCGGTTACTAAAATTTAAACAATTTAATATTATTAAGATTTTTTTCTTTTTTACAGTTGACAGAAACGACGTTCGCAGGAAATGCGCAATTTATGTTAATTTAAAATATTTTTGCGCAAAATATTCTGTTTCAGAAATACACAATATTTATCGTGTGTTTAACACTTGAAGTTGTGTTATTTTCTGGGGTCATGTCTGTACGAAGGCTGGTAGTGATTTTTTCAAGCTTTGTAAAATTGTCCACTGATTCGCATAAATTGCCCACTAAAGCACTCCTGATCGTGTTTTAAATAGTACATACAATAAAAAGAATTAACATTTTCTCACTGTGGTAACTACCAGTTGACCACCATCTGCTGTTGAACTATAGTGCTCAATAAAACCACGGTTAAAACCAACGTATCTGAAGGCAGATCGTGTCTTTAACACTTGTCGGTAAAAGTTGTGTTATCTTCAGATCAATATATTCATCATAATTCAGAACACTATTAAGCCCAGTAATCTCCCCCGTGGTTCTCCAATTGGCGCAAATTAAACGCGCAATTGGATTTAATCCATTTAGATTTCCGGCGTTCAATCTTATAGAGGTATGCTAATTCTTCCGGTCAAGACGCTTGTTTATTGAAAATCGCCGGATCAATTGCGCTAAGCCGTTTACCGCAAACACACACTCACAATACACTATTTGTATATTTTAGTTTTGCACCTTGTCTCGAAATATCAAACAAACTTAGAGTGTCTTGTCGAGCGAAATGTCCTAAATTTAGATCCACAATGAATGCAAATACACTTTAGCAATACAGTATTTTCTTATTTTAGTATTGCATTTTGTCTCGAAATATGTAATAGGTTGGTTTCACTATTAAAGCACCATCTTGCCGAGATGACGGAGAGAAAACAATACTTATTTTTCACATTACATGTTGTTTTGTATTTGGACGAAAATAATGCAATGAACATGGAGGACAATATATGCTTAAAATGTTGCACTGGCCGACGTCTGGACAATGAAATAGCTTGCTGTTGATAGCTTCTTTATAAATTTATTTTAATGATAATTAGTGCATGTTAAGAAAGGGCCCCCACAGTAACTGGTTTGTATACATACATACATACATACATACATACATACATACATACTTTATTGTGTTCCCTAAATAGGGATTTTCAACACTGATTTACAAAAAATAAATGTTGTTCTATTTACAAGTTTTAGAATCTAGAATTTAAATTAAGGTAAAAAGGTAAGACATTTGTATAAAGTTTAACAAGGTAAAATTATCTACTTATATATTTGTTCTAGCATGCTTCGCTTCAGTTCGTTTTTGAAAATTTTTAGGGAGTCTAACTTTTTGTACTTTATGTCCAAATCATTCCAGAGTGTAACGCCTCTATAATGAAAGGACCTTTGACCTGCAGAAGTTTTGTACAATGGTATTTGCAGTGAGTCATGGCTACGTGTATCTCGTTGATGAATGTCAGAACGTTTTGTGAATAAATCGCTCAACTAATGTGGAGCAAGTTCATTGACACATTTGTACATCATAATAGCCTCTCTTAGTAGTAATTGTTCCTTTACTGGGAGCCAGTTAAGTTCGCGTAAGCCCGGCGAAATATGGTCGAACTTTCCAATATTTGTTATTATCCTGTATGCAAAATTTTGTACCAACTGTAGTTTCTTAATGTTGGTAGACGAAGTGTTTGACCAAACCGTTGAACAATAGAACATTTTGTTCATTACAAGTGCCGAGACGATGAGAGTTAAAGCTTCTTTATCGAAACATTTTTTGACTCGGTTTATTTGGCACAAGGAATTCATACATGAAGAAACCAGGTTGGTGATATGCTGGTCATATGTCAAATAAGAGTCGATTGTCATTCCTAGATCTTTGGCAAAGGAGACGGGGGTAATAGTCTCGTTGAGGAAGTTTATGGTCATATCTACGGGAAGTTGTTGTAGGTTTTGCCGTGTGCCAATCAGCAGGTATTTGGTCTTTCCCGGGTTAATAAGCAATTCATTTTCGGAACAACTGTTTGCAATCAAATACAAGTCTTCCTCAAGTTGTTGCTTTAAACAGTCCACGTTAGCCACAGTGGTGTCTGTTGTGGTGTCCCCCAACTGCTACACACATCGTCCCCAATATTACAGAAGTAATATTGATGTACATGTTTTGCTGTTTGTGAGTTGTTATGATGATACGTTTGTATTTGGTGAAGCTCAATAAATAAATAAATAAAAATAAATAAAATAGTCCATATAATTTCATTTGCTTGCTGCTACTGTACTAGAAGTGTCAACATTTAACGACCATCAGCTACGCCATAACGCTTACTGAAAGCCGACCGTAAATGCCCAATTGATAGAAAGATTAACAACACTGAGAATAAATAGAATTCAGTATATCAACTCACAATACAATATTTGTATAATTTTACTGCATCTTTTCTTAAAGTAATATACAATATAATACAAACATTTAAATAACTAAAGTTTAACTGAAGTTCAATATAAACATACTTGATTGATGAATTGTCTCTATGTTACATTATTTTACAGGATAAACGACTCTGAAATCATTGAAGATATCACAAACAATAGCTCAGTATTTGGACTCAAAAATTTGAATAAAATAATACAGCCACAGTGAGTAAATTACTCGAATTTATAAGAACTTCACTCAATCTTTTTTAGCAAATTTAGCTACTCAAATGTTGTGATTAAACATTTATTTTAAAATGATTAAATTTGCTCAAACAATTTGAGTGATTTTACTCAACATTTTCAGTTACTGTGGGTAGATTATTTTACTCAAAATTTTGAGTCAAAATTCTTTGCAGTGTGAGTGAAATCATATTGTGTCCCCATGATAAATTCTTAATGGTGTAGACTTATGGAAATTATTTTCGTGACTAAAATTTTCCAAAGTTTTCTTGCCCCGAGGCTTAGGATGCGACACATGTCATTGCACGCAAACGAAGCAAAAATTCTGAAAAATAAGTGCCCTTTATTGCACATCCATTAACTTAATCTGATGCAAGCCGGGACATGCACGTACTGTCAATCGCAATAGCGCAATCTATGCAAATGACCTTGAGCAAAAATATGTATAATACATCTAGGTATCAACTGCTACTCAAACGTTTTAGTGTGAAATGTTTCTACTTTTTAATAGTCATCCTTACAGCGAATAGACGCATTTTACGTGCATGTATGTCGTCATGATTGCGAATTGGCGCAATTTATGTAAATTAGATAGAATTTCCTCCCTAGCGCAAAACGACTCCAAATGTATTCAGTTTTCAGCTTGTTTACGCATTCTTCAAGTATGACTTGTTTATATTCATCATTAATGCCCAATGACGCATTTTATGCAAATATTGCACAGATGTAATTTATGCAAATTAGTGGCCCCAGCGCAAAAGTACGCAAAACGCCCGCACGAAAATCTTACACTGTTCGGCTTGTTTAAAGATTCTTCAAGTTAGAACAGTAAGACAAACGTGCATTGATTGGTCATGTAAATAACAGTTGGAAATCAATAAAATTCTCTGAGGGATGTCTGTGAGAAGAATTCTCTAGAAAACAGCAAGAGCTTGATAGAGCTCTGCATGTAATGACTTTGTCCGCCTTTCATACAGTTAGAGATGACATACAACTAAGCCTTATACCCTGAACCCAATTTCCTCATGGTCTCCAAAAAACACGCTAACACAAGTGTTCCTTAGGATACCAGGATTCCAAATTTTCAAAATGCATGTTACGAGATGAAACACATGGTACGAGTGATGACCTTTAATATTACGAGTTAAGTGTTTTCGCTTGCTGTTCAGATAGGGTCAACATTACTACATTATTATTCTACATTAGATTGTACGGCCGCAACAGAATATTCGTATGATATCACATTGTGGCTAAGGAAAGCCTGACTTGTAGCCATTTTATTCTGGTGGTCAGTGTTAGAAGGAGTACTCAGCATTTAGCATGTGCGCAAATGCATTTTCACTTTCACTTTATCGCTAACACATTTCCTCAGTAATAAAGTCTTGTCGGATTATAAGGATAGAGAGGCATATTGGAGTAAGTCACTTGCAAATTTGAGGTTGGTCTAAAGAGTCCGTAGCTACCCGTCAGGGAACTGAACGGGGGTAAAACACACTCCGTACGGTAGGGATAACATGGATCGCGGGGTATACGCACGAATGTTCCATATTCTCCAGGAAATCCCTGTTCCATGAGGCCAAAATTTTGCGCCGTCATATTTTGCGTCGAAATGTTTTGTTTTTTCCATTTTGTGCGTCGGTTTTGGAACCACGTTTTCACTTGAGTATCGCTGAGGTTTAGAGATTTGGCGAGTTTGTTGCGCTCCGAAATTGTCAGGTATTTTTTATCGTCGAATTTTTCTTCCAAGGATTTAAGCTGTGAGCTTGTGAATGCCGTTCTCCGGCGTCGCATCTTGTGTATGTTCACCGAGCTTCGATCTAAGTCTGGCGAACAAGGGGAACGGGCCTCTTCTAAATCGCAGCCATATTCTTCGTCTGTGAAATGTAACAAATAACAGTTAAAAATTTGGAAATTTCTCTCAAAATTAGAAAGAATTAGAACAAAAAGTATGGACGATAGTTCTATGTTATTCACTAGAGTTTTGTCAAATACTGAATTAGCTAACACTTAGTTGTTATACCCAATTTACAATTTCACATGCCTAGTTACTAATGCTCCAGCTTAGACTAAACCGTGTTAGTATTATGGAAATGAGTCACACACGCATCATGTAAATCATTCCGCTTTATAGCCACCTTCATACTAAGTTACCTTTGGCTTTGTTCTATTCGATACGTTTTTACACTGGAACAATGTAAATAGGCATGCGAGTTTTAATATCCAATTAGCTGATCGAGCAATTCTAGGTCAAGCTCAAACGTCGCGCTAAGCTAATGTAAATTATAAAACTCATTGTTTTAGCTCATTTGCATTATAGTGGGGCTAACACCGAAAGATGGCTTTGAGGGAGGTATATAGCTAGGTATATGGGCCAAGCCTAATGTAGATTAACTCGAGCAGAGGTATTAATAGAAAACGGCGTTTCAAACAAGGCTTCAGTTGTTGAGTAATAATGTAATATACTATCTTCCATTGTTGTAATTTCTCACCATGCATGTAGACTACATACCATAGAGTAACTGACTTATTGAAATCCTACTGTGTCCGACAAATTTTGGTTTGGCAAGGTCAAACAATTCACAGTCACAGAGTAAAAGCCCAAATACATACCAGCACATCATGGCAGTATAGTGTGCAACTGGACAAGCTGTATGGTATATTATTCTTTTGATTGTTTATCCCCAAATTTGTCTATGTTACATTTCCTGAGTTATATTATTTATATTTATCTGTTACAAATTTGGAAGCACCACTATAATAAACCCCAAAAAATTACACTTTAGCTAGCGTAGTTCATACATTCTGAGAAAATATCGTTACTAGGAAACAGAGCCTATGAAATGGAACCAAGAGCCTCAACATTCCTCTACGATGTTTCGTAGAGACATGTTGATATGAAATCTTGATAAATGTAAACTTATCCCATGCATAAACATCATGCGTGATATATGCTAATTTGTTCTAAAAATAATGTCATCATGATTGCGCTATTACAGCGCTGTAATGTTCTCTTTAAGCTCACGACTGGATTAATCTGTACGGTATAGACTACGGGTCACTCCGTAGCTCATGAATTGGTTTTGAGATTACAAACATAGGGGGCTAGTGCAGTATTCTACAATAAGCTGCACCGGTTTGTGTCTGAACTACCTGAAAAAGATTAATCACTCCGTCATTTCGAGCGAAGCCCTCTGGCCAAGAGGTTAATAGACTACAAACCTTTCGCTAGGAATGCCGAAGTGTTTTTAATGTCTTAGGTAATTCAAACACAAACTACAGCAGCTTGTGGTTTCGACTACATTGACAGTATCATGATTATAAAAGATAATCGAACCAAGTCACAACTTTACATTCAGATAGCAATCGAAAAACATTAACATTTCGCTAGGTATTTACGGAGTCTATATATAACATCTTAAACTTGGTAATTCTTTAATCGAAAACGACACATACCCCCAGGACAATTTTACAGTTCAGGCAATCTACTCAAGGCTACAAGATTCGCTTAAAAATTTTCTAAAGACGCAGTTTAAGAGGACACGCCTTTACAAGTTTTGTAAACGTGTCAAGATCCGTCTACAGTGAACAGGAATTTGAAGTAGTGATACTTCAAGCACACGCATATCTAAGTACAAATAATGGAAAATATTCCAGACTGGCCATGTTTTGTAATCCTGTGAGTTAAAATGTATTAAACAACAGTTTTGATAAAACTGACAAAACATCTCAGAAACGGGTCGTCGCTGCATGAAAATTAGTTGAAAACCACGACTTATAAATAACATTTTCAACATCAAATATAGCTTGATACATTTCAGAACATACATCTCGTCTAAACCACAGCCCGCCATAGGTATAATATATTATGTGTTAGGACATCCGTTGAGCTTAATTTTAAATGCAGTCCATTGTCTTGCTTTGCAAATGAACACGTATGACCGTATATGCTTGTATTTGTATGACAAAAACGTTTGTCCATACAGGTATTTGAGTAATCTATTTGCTCTTGTTTTTCTTTATTAATGACTAATTATGTTTCTATAATGTATAGTAAATATGCGCGCATGTATCGTAAATACGATTATAACAAAGGTTCCCAGTGAGTAATGCTACGGGCTTTAAAATACATGTTCAAATATAAATTTGAATGTGTGCTCGACAGTTTGTATGAACGCATCGTTTGTGTTTGTATTTGTATGGAAACATCATTGCGATTTGCTGAAATAGCTGAATAAACAGGTTAATATCTCGCTTGAGAAAACGTAGCCTTTCAATAGTAGAACACTGCTAGTAATTGGTGATTGATTAAAACAAATTGAGAATCACACACCTTCATCATCATCTGTGTCCGTGAGTTTTCTTGCCTTGGTCGTTTGTATTGGATAGCTCTCACTTTTCAGATTCTGAGTATCAAATGCCCGACTGTCTTCGTAAGTGCGTGTTCCCAATATCGCGTTTATACTGAACGAGCTCATCTTTCTAGAGTGTCTTTGTCCGCCGATGCTGAAGCGCCTCTGCTCGCGGTGCTCTGTCCAGGCGAAGCAAGCTACTAATACCACATTACCACAGGCACTCGAAAATTGACCAACCTGTCGGCGAAACCTTTGAAATGGCCCTCCTGTGGCGACATGAATCAGGCGTGACGAAGTGGTTTAATTGTTTCTTAAGTGTTAAATTGTTTTCATAACAAGAAATCGTTCGTTTCATTTATTACCTGCAGTTAAATAAGGTAACTGCCCCCACGTGCGAGTACTATGGCCATTTATAATAGATCATTTGTGCCCTAAACACTGTGAAAGGAAAGAATTTCCACCGCAAGCATAGGGTCATTCAGAAGTGTCTGAAGGGGGAAATTGGTTCAATTTGGCTGCGACACTTATTAATAAACAATACCTTCTTAGACTTTTCTAAAACGGCGCTGGAATTGAGTACTAGCTATTTACAATGAATCATTTATGATGTTAAACACTTTCAATGCATTGGATATCAACTGCGCGCATCATCGAGACGTGTTTGAAGGGGAAATTGGTTGCGAGGGTTATCAATAAACAATCCGTATCTAACACCGCGCCGTCTGTTACTGCGGTTCAAGATCTCTCAAACACTATCCCTAACAACACACATAATGAATAAAACAGCGCAAAATACCAAAACACGTCACAGTGTTTTCCTAATTTAAAATATACAAGTGTCTAACGAAGCTCAAGAATGTCTAAAGCAGAATATGTCAACCATCAGGAATCATCGATTACCATAATTAAATTTTCGTAATAAAACTGAAGGGTTGCTAAGTTTTCATCAGCTCAGTTCATTTGTAATGTGAAAACCTATTAGCGTTAGTTCCTGCGGGGAAATTAGGAAACCAAGGTTTTTTGAATACGTTTTGCTGAAGTGTGGAGGAAATCACTATAATTGTAATAATGAAATGTATGAATTCGCTAAGGAAACGCGGAATTTATGTTAATTAAGTATATTTCTACGCATATTATTCTGTTTTAGAAAATGCGTGATATATAGGTTAATTTAAAACATTTTTGCGCAAAATATTCTGTTTCAAAAAATGCGCGATATAGGTTAATTTGCTGGCAATTTGCGCAAAAAAATGTGTTAGAAATGCGCAAAATGTTGATTTTAATGGTAGCGCAATATATGTTAAATATACGATATTTTTGCGCAAAATATTCTAAGAAGGAAATGTGCGGCTTTTGTGGTAATGTTACATGTTTGTGCAAAAATTCTATTAATTAATTCGCGCTTTGCACACCTACTCATAGATTCACGCAATTACGGCAACAGCGCACATAAGCTTCTTTTCTTTCGATACAGTTCTTGCGCCAAGGCAAGGCGTGCGTCAACTAAGCGCAATTAAATTCCTTGTATCGAAACGCTAACTGACCCATCAACAATCTGACAGATTTTCGTTGTCTCTACAATCAAACTATTACCACTCTTAAACTAGGCTAAATTCCTCAGCGATGGGAAACAGCTGTGCGCAATGGACAATAATAAATCCAGTTAAGATTGAAACGCCATGGACAGGAAGAACGACCGTCTTGCAAACGGCATTGGAAACTGTGCAAAGCTGTGAGAATCAAAGTCGGCCACCTTGTTTACGTTACAAATATATTTCTTCAACAATCAATGTATACGAATGAGTCTATTAATGGCTACCAATCGTTTATGAGTATTAGGTTTAAACAGCACTCAAGTTTCAAAGTGTTTAGTAATCCGGTAAATGGATGAATCGTATTTCCGCCATGAAATATTGCTTCAAGCGCATCTGTTGATGGAAGTCACTTAGTGCGCACGGACACTTTCTACGGGAATTTTAAATAACATTGACACAGAGCTACATCTACACGGCTACACCGACTTTCCATATGTTATGTCAGGGTATTAAATTGTTTATATTATTGGTATTTAATGTAATTAATTGTCCTGATGATATTTCGAGTCAAAGTGTCATTCAGGTTGAGTATATTTTTGTTGCTTTCGTGTTAGTTTTGACATATGTCACAGGCATTCCATAAGTGTGTGTCTATAATGCGCCAGCCTATACGAAATATTTTCCTGACTTTATTAATAAGTATTAATGCTAATGAAAAGATTAAATATGTTGCACGACGGCCAATCATTTGATTTAAGTTATGACATGAATCGCGAGTATATATTATAAAACGAAACTATATCACGAGAATGTTGGGAATGTCCCGGACATTAATGTTTTTATTGGAAAAACTACATCGTGGACATCTCATTTAAACTAGACAATTTAAGCCCCCCCCCCCGTATTTGTTAGATCTTGAATAGGTATAAACATTCGAAGGCACGGACTTTTTACATTAGAACGGCAAACATGAAATCGTATTTAGAGGTCAACAGTTATAGTCGTTCGAAGTAAGGACAATTTGTACATTAAAATTAAAGCACGCGAGTTTAGCTACTTGGCTGTCGAAAACTTACTTACCTTCGAATGCGATTTTACCGAGTTTGCCCTTTTGCGGTTAACGGTTTATTAAATTTGTAACGTCAATCCTTAACTTAAGTTTCTATTAAGACAACTTTTAGGCTATAAAAGTTAGCTTAACTTTGCACACATATATTGCAAAAACAAAATATAGAATAGGCATGCAATGAGAGCAAAAAAATCAGGAACTTAATTGCTCATTAAACATTGGCACGATTTGCGTTTAAAAGTCTTCAAATCGTTTAGGGACTTAGAGCTTTCAAGTAAATTGTTCCATTTCCTTGAATGTTTGAAATGCCTTTCGTTAGAAATGTGCCGCAAAATACCAGAGACGAGAGTCGTACAATCCAGTTATTTCAAAAACAAAATCTTGTAAAATGTAAAAATCCAATAATAGAAGCAAAAGATTTCAGTAAAACCACCGAAATCCGGTGACAATAAACGCAAAATCCGGAAAATCTCCATTCCATTAAAAGATTAAGGTAGGATGATCATTACAGTCAAATAAATCAATGACGCATACAGCCAGAAGAATATTACAAAAAAAGTTTTATATAAATCTCCGTAATCGTTACTCGTTAGTACTTCGTAAAGAAACTTCAGTCAATAACACTATTTTGGTCAGGAACAGAACCAGGGGTTATTTTCGGTGAGCTCAATCACCGTCACCACGCACAAATTAACATATACTCCGACAAAAACATACAATTTGTGTTATGTTTTTAGTGTCGGAGTATATGTTAATTTGTGCACAGTGACGGTGCTCATTGTATATTTGTACTATTAAAGCTTCAGTATGATCCTGTAGGAATTTTGCACAAGTAAGTTTGAAGGATTTGTAAGAAATAGTGTTTGAGGAAACTGATCCTTCAAAACTTAGAATTTACCCATGCAAAATTCCTACTGTGATCACAGAAACTTTGATAGTGTAAACCAGGCCTAACCGTCCAATAGGGATAGCTGAGATGAAACGTGCAACCACGATGAATAATATTTAATGAGGTTGAGACAAAGGATTTGTACATGGTAAGGTACAGTTCAACATCAAACAAAGCTCTTCTATTTTGTAGCTTTGAAGTTTACCGGGCTTCCAGACCATCATATCTTGACAGACTATGCTATTATCACCTCCTGGGACACAACAGACAGCAAACATTTTTTTATCCAGGTCCTTTGGATGAGGTTTTGAGCAGCTTAGACTGGATAAAACGTGGATAAAGAGATGATTAAATAAAAAATTTGATGCATGCAGTCTTTAATGAATCAAGCCGTACGACTTAAAACATCTTCGTCAATTTAGGAGAACGAGATGTCATAAATGGCTAGACTGAATTATTTTCACCCCTTCCGAGAATTGATAACATTATTTTTTTAAACGGAAAGATTTTAAACATCTTGTCTTGCATGACAATGCTATGTAATAGACATTAATAACTACCTATAGTATAGTTTTGTATGGCGTCGTTATTTTAGTTATATATTTTGTATGCGTTATTTTATTATCTATTTTAGTATATATGAATAAAATGTTCATATTCGGAGCTACGGTGGTTTTCTATTTATTTGGAGTTGTTACAATCATTTGAACCCACTGGAAATTGTATCATATAAAACCCTAATGTGGACGGGTTGTCAAATAACAAGTTCAATTCTAAGCTTTTTACAAAGTCGAGATTAAGTGGTTTCGTAAGGAAACGTTTCTTAGCCTAGGGGCAAAATTTTGGAACAAAAAGAGATGGGTTCCATATTCAGTCACAGGCAAAAACTACTTGATGATACAGCTGGCTGCACTGGTCTCTGCATTGGGTAACTGTGGATAGTATGTGATCTTTTGGTACGTCCGTGAACATCATTGGGTAATCTTGGATATGGAGGGACATCAACTGTCCTGTAATATGTATAGAGAGGACACTTTTGTGGTAGTCCCTCTTGAACATTAGGGATAATGATGGATCTTGGAAGTACACAGACATTTTTCTTAAATTTTGTTCTTCGATTCTGGAACCAAGTTTTAACTTGATCCTCTGTTAACCCTAAAGATCTTGCAAGTTCCCCACGGACCCCTACACTGAGGTATTTTTGACGGCGAAATGTGTCTTCTAGAGTTTTTAGTTGGGCTGAATTGAAGATGGTTCGGTTTCGACGCCATTTTGAATGAGAGGATTGGTTAAACTTCAGCGAGCCATCTTCTGAAATATAGTCTTTGAGGTTCAGATCTTGCCATCCTGTATTTAGTAGAGATTAACAATTCATTAATGATTGATGACAATAACCACGGGTCTACGATGCAGGGAAATGGGAGGGGCATATCATGCCCCTATTGTATGCATTTTTCCGAACCACTGAGCTATATATGCCAATGATATTTGCCAAAACTGGTTAGTGTCCTGACTGGACCTCTGGGGAGAATAGATTAGAACTGACAGAGATGAATTGGTTTGAATGGAATGGTTTCCTCCTGTGGTACCAATTAAGGTATAGCCGTTGCTGGACCTCTACAGAGAACTGATAGAGCAATAAACGAAGTTCGTAAAATTTAGTCGAGGTTTCCTTCTGTAGTAACACTGGATCAATACGGAATGAACCTAATTGGACCTCTAAGGTAGATCAGTGAAGAAATCATAAAACTATATCCAGTATAAATAGTAGTTAAGTGTAAACAAGTCTTTCGCCTGTTTCCTAAGATAAACTAAACTTAGACAAAAATTGTTTATAAAACTTTTTATGAAGATTGTTTATAAAGATTATTTCTTAATCCAATTATCCTATTGATTTGTCGGTGAGCGATTTAGCCTACTCCCGCAGCGAGCTTCTCCATGGGCCGAAGTGGTCTCGCCAGCTTAAATTCTTTGCTGCTTTGTGCGATAAGAAATAGCAATTGAATTTTAAGCGCAAACCATAAACGGTAAGAGATTTGGATCGGTGGATGACAATCTAATAGTTTCCCCAACTTTACAGAATTGAAAAAGATCATTCACTGGTATATGTATAAAGTTTATAACTATGTATTCCGTTTCCAATGAATATTTTTGCCAACACAGGGAAGAAAAATTTACAAGTTTCTAGTAGGGTCTTTGTCTTTTTCAAAACGTTTGAAAAGGAAAATAAATGAGATTTCTATTTAAATGGGGGAAATGAAGGCATATGGGGTAAGACAAGTAATAAAAGGTAAATTAAGTACTTGTAACACAACCTATACGCATGCCTGTATTTTACTTTTGTAAAGGTAGCTCGTAATTTTTAGAGCTTTTGGCCAGCAGTTAGCTCCAGCTTTGAATCGTTAGCCCCACTGCCTCCAAATGATTTTTGAGTTGGCCTTCAACTAAAAGTCTGAAGCACACATTTTGAATACATTTTGATAGTTTACACTATCGAAGGAAAAGTGATCACAGTAGGAATTTTGCATAAGTCTTGAAGGATTTGGAAGAAATTCTAAGGGAACTGACACAGTATTAAAACACTGAGCCAGTTCCCTCAAATATTTCCGTTATAAATCCTTCAAAACTTAGTATTCACCTATGCAAAACTCCTACTGTGATCACAGAAACCTCGATAATGTAAAACCAGTCTTTAAACTGTGGAGGTAGCGTCGCCCCACGGCTTTCTACGTTCTGTAGGTCTTAACCTAGTTTCATTTTACAACCCTATAGAGGCTCAGCAAGAACACTTTAATTGACCTAGTGTTCTAGTGTTATTACAGAGAGATACAGGAAAACATGCATGTGGAGTGTGGTGTTTGGCCTACTCGTGCATCATTGAAGGGGAATTATCATCCGAAAACTGTATATAGATAAATTTGGCAACTTTAGGTCACTCACATGCCTAAAAACCAATACCAGCCGACAATTTCAAAAAATATGTACAAAACATAATCCGAAGATTAGCAACTTGAAACCCAAAATATGAGTCAAACACGAAAGTGAGTAATATTTCGATTTTATTACAAAATCACATCTAGTCTGATGATGATTTTGTCAGGTAATAAAATAGAAATATTACTCACTTTCTTGTTTGACCACGGTTAATAGAACTAGATTTGACTCATATTTTGGGTTTCAAGATGCTAATCTTTGGATTATGTTTTGTACTATATCACATGCCTAGATAACTATTGTTCCAGTATACTGAAACATAGAATAGAAGAAAGACAACTATAAGCTTTAGAATCATCTTCACCAGTGAATAACTCTTATACATAATTCTAATGCTTAGTTACCTTTGTCCTATTAAGCTATTTTATGCTTCTGTAAACTGGAACAATAGTAACTAAGCATGTGAGTTATCTATAAGGTTGTGAATTGGTAGCTAACGATGTAAATAAAGCCAAATGTGTCTATGGCTCATACACTAACCACGCCTATAAGGGTATATAGTTACAAGATAATATTATGGAAATATAGGTACATTTATGGATGTATACTTTATGAATAATATATCAATATATCATTGTACATTTATAAGAACAAAAGTACAAATGAAAAAAGCTGCAATATACCTGCACAAAAATTCTGTGTCATATCAAATTCCTTTTTGGTCGACTTGGGCTCTTCTTCGTTTTCCTCTCGTAAACTATGTTTTCCCCCAACACTTTCATCCGTTGACAGCAACGAGTCCACAGTGAAGGTCGAAAACACCGCCTTTTTGGTGGCCATAATTGTCCACGCAATTTTCAGTGCAATCCCAAACCCCGCAAGTGGTCAATTGTTCAAAACGGAGAAATTGAAAGATTGATGTACGGGCTAAAATGGTCAGTAGTGTCGGTATTGTCGCGTGTTTGTTGTCTTCTGGCCAACTTCGTTTGACGGCCTGCCCACCGCAAAAGTATAGACCTCGTTAACTTAATAGCTTTTTAAATCGATAAGGAATAGAGTTATGTTAATTAATTAATGGTGTAATCATTTCGCGATAAGGAATACAGTGAAAGGAGGCCGATCTAATGCGCGCGACCATGACAGGCAAATTAACATTTAGCGCGCTTTTACGCGTTTTATTCAAAAGACATCGCCGCACTGTGCGGTGGTAAACGTGCCGAGACGAGGAAAATTCTGAGACCGATTTCATGCCCAAAAATGGGACTTTCTAAATTAGCATAAACTGCCAAAATTATTCAAAGCCGCGCAAATTACAGTGTGTTGATACAAGGAGTGCGACTGGGTGATTCCCGCAGAAAGTCAATATATAAAATTTAAAACAGATCAATTTTTGACAAAAATTATGGAGTTTAGCTTTTTGTCATGCAGTGGTTGTTTATATTTGTATCTGTATATACTGTGGGAAGTTGGTATTTATCCATGTCATGTTATTGTTATATAAGAATTTATATTGAAACCTTAATTTGCCGCTCTGTTTTATAAACAAAATTTAGTACATCTACATGTAAGTGTACTTAAAATATCATTAATAATTCATGAAGAAAATTCAAAAGAAATGAACGTTTAATCAATGTTTGTGAATCGGATAAAGATTTGTCCTGATTTACATAAACTTTAGCTTTGATTTTCTCGGCTTAGACAATGTTTATTTTTGGAATTACTTCACCAATGTCAATGAACTCATAAGATGGGTCGTTTTTTTATGTAGATTTGATAAAGATCAGCTGCTCATGTTTTAACTAGTACATATATATGTACAGTTCTATGCTGAAGTTCTATTTTATGTAAAGTTAGCATATATTTGATACGGTCAGTATCAGAAATTTTAATCAGTAAACGGATAGCGTTTTTAAACCATTCTGTTTTAATAAGTATAGTTACTTTAGTAGAATTGCAGAAAAACTAAAATAATTCAACAGTTTAAATACAATGAATACCAGTAAAGTTTGTTTCTTTATTCTAGAGAACGGCGCAAAATCAAAATATTGTTGGCAGGTCAACACATATATAATATATTAAAATTTTTCTGATATTAAACTACGATACAACTCTCTATATAATCCATTGCACTTCCCCCTTCTATGGCCTTAGAAATTAAAATAAAATTATCTGCAGGCTGGCAAGAACAGAGACCAAACAGATCGTTATTTTATACACCGTGGCGTGCAGTCGGTGCATGCAGACAATCCCTCATAGAGAGATTTGTAACAATGTGCTAAGCCATTAACTATTGTGCTAAAGCGTCTTCCTTGAAATGAGGTCATTATAGTCAGTTCTCGCTTAACGTGAAAAATACATTCAAAACGACCTGAGGAAATTAGCATAAATCACGGCGGCAAATTAAAAACAAATTAAAAATGAATAGCGCACGTCCAAAACACGCCGATGTAGCGCTATAAATTGCCGTATTTAGCACAAATAGCGCTGTTTGTGAGATGTTAGCGGTGTCTATAAATAGAGGAGGGAAATTAGATTGAAATTTAACGATCTCTTGATAGTTTGTCGGGTCTATTGCGGGTCTACTTAAAAAACGAGAAATGAATGTGAAACGCATCTGTGTGCTGTCTTAGTACGCTGGGTTGTTCCGATATACAGACGTTGCTTTGGGCATTTGTACCGCAAAAACTTTAATTTCATTTTAGATTAATTAAATTTTTTAACTTGACTCTTGAGGTTAAGGAATATAGCTAGTTACAATAAATATGAAAAACTTTCATTATAAATACATTCATGTATAATTATAATTCAAGATATACGTGCACTTCACACCGTTTCCGTTGAAACAGTTGAATGGAATAAATATAAATCGTTTATGAGATCGTATTAGTATTATTTTGATTTACATTAATCATTATTATAATTTCTCATGCAATATACCTATAGTTATACAAAATGAAATTTCTCAAAAATACACAATTGTTGTAAATATAGCTTGCTGTGTTTCAACAAAATGTGTCGGGTGCTCGGAATTACGGCCAGATGGAAGTCAAATATACATTTAGAACCACATTTTATTCAAAACACTGTAAGACTATATAATTAATATCAAATTTGTACACATTAACTATTAAGACTGCGGAACAATCATGGAAACACGCCGGGTTCCAAGTAAAATATATCTATCTTTCATAATACCATTGTGTGCTATATATTATCTTAATTTACGTGATTGATCTTTCCATATACTTTTACTAATGAAATTACATTAAATCAGTAGCGAAACCAGCCAGACAATTTGGTCATGCTATGCAAATTTTAAATCATTATCGTTATTCATTTCTTTAGAAATTGATTGTTTTTACATTCTATGAACACGGAAATATTTGCACAGCATAACCAAATTGTCAGGCTGGCGCTGGCTTCGCCACTGCATTAAATACAGTTCAATATTGATATATATTATGATTGCGTGATAGGTTTGCGTGCGCTTCGCACATTAGCGGAAGCAATAAGTGACATATGTACAAATAAATTGCTTATGAACAAGTTGAAAAAGGAAACTGATGTTTCCTTGATGAAGAGATCCGATGCATCCGCACTGATTGTGGATGAGAATTTCACGCGGGTATTTGTTGCTAGTTTCACACGCACATTTACAGTATAGTAACAATAGAGAATTCTTAGAGCAAGACTAATTTCACAGAAAGTTCAGAAACTAAATTTCCGTATTTAATAACACACTTATGAGAATCAAAGCTTTCCGTTGAGAACGACTTGGACAAAAGTCACAAAACGAACAATACTCAATAGCAATAATAATGCGGAACGCGGTCGATAGTGGCAATGTTGTAGATGTCCATTCGCACCTTGGCTTCACCTTGGTGGAAAAACTTTTTCACATGGGATTTGTTTGAACACGAAAGTCAACTAGCAATTTAACTCATAACGTCCTACTTATCATATATCATATATCATATATCATATATGAAGACTGTTTGTGTCAAATGTCACAAAGCCCGTCCTTTGGATTCACTCAGTGACACTTTGTGCTGCTAGTGCCCTTTCTTTATATTATGTGATGACTTTTTTCTTTTTTTTTTTTTGTTGTGATGCACTATTTAGTGTTTAACTTTTTGTATACAATATTTTTATGTATTTTGCAACTTACGCGGGACCCGTTATTGGAACTTCGGCTCTGTGGGTGCGCCCTTCCTGTTTTTGGGTAAATTAAATAAATAAATAAATAAATATATCATATATATATCATATATATCATATCATATATATCATATAATATATCATATCATATATCATATCATATCATATATATCATATCATATATCATATCATATATCATATCATATATCATATCATATATCATATATCATACAGCTCACTCCCCAACGGGGCTTTTCAGTGACCGATTACATCAAGTATTACGCTTACTTATATTACCTACATATCATATCATATATCATATCATATATCATATCGTATCCAGATGATCTTGATACGCGGAAAAGTCCTGACACTAGTTGTCAAATAGAAATCCATTTTATGATTAAAACAACTGAATATCTCCTGTAATATACTTTATTTCAATTCCATATTTTTGTCAGAGCTATAGTTCTCATAACCAAACATAATTACAAAATTTCAACTAGTTTCATAAAGAATAACGAAAGATATAATTGACTGAATACATCAAAATGGATTTCTATTCGGACAACCCTTTCTGAGCGCTGATTGGCTAAAATACGAACACGAGATCACCTGGATACCATATCATATATCATATCATATATCATATCATATATCATATCATATCATATCATATCATATCATATATCATATATCATATCATATATCATACAGCTCACTCCCCATCGGGACTTTTCCGTGACCGATTACATCAAGTATTACGCTTACTTATATTACCTACATATCATATCATATCATCATATCACATCATATCATATCACCTAATCCTGTCCCATCTACACAAAATGTTGATTTTTTTTCAATTAAGGTAAGCAAATCCAATATAAACTTTATGCACCTATGCAGATGAGAGCTAAGCTGAATTACGAAGAACGCAGCTCAACCTGATCCAGTCGAAGACTTTCTTTAAGGGCGTATCTGGCAGCCACCTTATGACTCATATCTTGATCATGAAGCACAGCTATGGTGGAAGAGTCAGTTGGGGCCCCAGCCAGAGTTCGTAGTCTCCAAGACTTTTCAAAGACCTTTCAGAGCAATCAGCTGTCGAAAAATTGCGAGTGTAAGCACTATTTTTACTCGGTAATTAGTCCCGTCAAATCACATCCTAAAATGCACCTTTTCGTCGATATTTGCTAAAATCTTGCTTCAATCAATCTATTTTATTAGCTAGAAAATCGTATAATCAAATACTCGCTAAAGAATTCAAAGACTTTTAAAGACTTTCTTCGCCTTGTCACACAATTCAAAGACTTTTCAAAGACCTTAATAACTTGAATTCAAATTTAAAGACTTTCAAGGATTTCAAAGACCACTACGAACCGTGCCAGACCACCCTGTCATCATTCCCTGTGGGAGAAAACTGGAGTGCCTGGGGGAAACCCACGGCCTTTTGTAGAGTATTCACCGACTCTTTCCACATTACTATTAATCAAAATAAACTACTTTATAAATTATATAACTATAAACTGCCAAATTATATTCTTACTAATACCATGCTTGTAAAACTACTTAAGTGCTGATAATAATGTGCTGCTAATGTAAGACAGAAGAGCGACCATCCACACCGCGGACGCGCTCACGCGCGATATATGCAAATTAGATTTTGACGAAACAAAGTAAAAAAAACAAATAAAATTCAATTCCGCCATTTTGTTGGTACAAGCAGTGTTTCTGCTTCAACATTTCAAATTTGAATTTCCTTTAAATTTTTATCGAAAACTTTAAGGAAATTTGTGAACCCTTTTGGTCACGTGATTCTCCACGTGTTCAACTTTCTGTACAATTTACACAAAATAGGAAATGAAATTCATTTCCTATATTCAGTGATAATTTTTATAGTTGAATAAGAAATTTCACACATTCATAACATTATAGTCAGAATATCTTCCCTTCTGGAGTGTCTGATATAATACATCACACATACAATGCAATTGGCAAATTACATTTTAAACTTTTAATGTTTGTTGAACAATAGTGATGTTCTTATATATTGTCAGTCAATGGACCATTCCCCAATTAACCAAAATTTTGAACTCAACAAGTCTGGACAAAAATTTCATCACAGCTTGAAAGATCATCACAAAATTAGTAATATTCCAAAGTTTCGTTGCGAAATGTTGTAAAATGCGGATAATATAGCCTTGCGAAGTTTGCAATTTTCAGTCATTTTAGATTACAAACGGGAAATGGTTACCACTTCTGTGCGTAATACAAAATGACTGAAAATTACAAACTTCGCAAGGCTATATAATCCGCATTTTACAACATTTTGCAACGAAACTTTGGAATATTACTAATTTTGTGATGCTCTTTCAAGCTGTGATGAAATTTTTGTTTAGGCTAGTTAAGATCAAAATTTTGGAAAAGTGGTAACACCATTTCCCATTTGTAATCTAAAATGACTGAAAATTGCAAATTTCGCAAGGCTATATTATCCGCATTTTACAACATTTCGCAACGAAACTTTGGAATATTACTAATTTTGTGATGCTCTTTCATGCTATGATGGAATTTTGTCTAGATTTGTTGAGATCAAAATTTTGGTTAATTGGGGAATGGTCCATTGTCCCATGCATGCAACTCTCAGAGGAATACATGCCATCTCAAACTCTTCGATTTCTCAGTTTTTGTAGCATAGTTCACAATTTTGTTAATCTTTATAATGGACATTCTCCGACCTTTTTTCTCTCCAATTAGATTTACAGTAACACTTCCACCAACCATAATACCATCATGATAATTATATTATTAATATCTCTCTTACCTAGTTAGAAGCAGTCTTGGATTGCATGGAAAGTCGCTGGAACTGTTGTTGAAGACTTCCTAGTGTTTGTTTATGTTTCTGGAACTTATTCTCTAGGTCTTGGATTGCTTTGTCATGCCGTTCTCTAGAAAATAATACGTGGGCCTTTTGCATAATCTCGTAAATATGTCAAAACAACGAGGAACTGGATGGCATGGAGAACTGTGGAATTTTGACAAACGGTGGAAAAATACAATAGAACATTCCAATCACTGGATCACGACTGGATGGGATGAAAAACAGTGGAATTTTCAAAACAATGTCAAAAAAGTAGGAGGACGCAGTAGGAATGTTCGGTATGAGAAATTTCCGGTATCGGTATACCGAAAAAATTATACCGATATTATCGGTATAACGGTTTTCCTTTGATAATTATAAGGAAAATTCTTTAATGGAAGTTTGAAGGAAATTTTGAGTATTAATTCTAAAAGGGAAAACGATAATTTCGAAGCTGTTTCGAACGACATGCACGTACTCAGTGTAAAATCTCACTTGAAGTGGAAATTCTAAATCATTGCAGCAGAAAGTTCTCTGAATTGCCATTCAGTAGTAAAATAAAGGTTATGGTTTCGCCATATAGTTGGTAAATTTAACACGGTATACCGAAAAATTCCGGTATTTCCGAAATTTCGGTATATCGGTATGGTTGAATATCCGGTATCGATATACCGATATTGATTTAATACCGATATTTTCGGTATATCGGTATACCGAACAGTCCTAGGTCGGAGTTGGCCAACAGAGGTAATTTACTATAGGTAAGTAGGCGGAGCACTCTCCTGTAGACCTGAAAATAATTCTAGCTTTTCTTGGATCGTAGGCGTGGGGCCGTGGGGGATATTTTCTTCGAAAACACTGTTATCAAATTTAGGCCAGGGGGTATTTTCATTGAAAACACTGTCATAAAATTTAGTTGGTTTAACAGCACTTAAATTTTGACTCTTACAGCTGTTAGGCATTAACTGTGCTTCACAAATCTATTCAATTAATAATTTTAACCTTTTTGTTGTTGATTTTTATGGATAATTGTTTTTAAAGAAATTTCAAAACTTTCTAACCAAAGAAAATTGAAAATCCTTTCTAGCAATCAAAAAATTTTCTAGAAAAGTTGTTCCCAGGATCCACCATTATTTCCAGGTCTGCTCTCTTGTCACCCCAGGATTTAGATCCTTGCTGCTAGAAGAGGTATTTATTTTACAAGGGATGTATCCTACCATGTCACACTATCTCCTTAAATTATGTTGAGTAATTCTATAAATCATATACTCACATTTCTTTAGTTATATACTCAATTCTTTTGGTCACAGTGTCCTTTGCCTCTGTGGGGTCTTGCTTCACTAACACAGGGCCAATTAACTTGTAAATTGAACCATCATCAATATGATTTAATTCCTAACAAAACCAAAAAATTAACATTCTGACCTATTTCTCCGATACCCTCATAAAATCAGGGATGGATCCTGCAATATCTGCTAGGGGGGATGCTCTGCTAGCTCTTGGTGCCGAGTTGTATCGGTCATGTGTGCTGCCCGCCCATCAACTTGCTTCACTACTGCAAAGTCTTGCTTGACTACTGTATTTGAATTGTAATTGTTGTTCACATTATGTTATTACTCAAATTACTGTATCTCATTTTGTCTCTAATAATTTTTATCATGAAAAATAGCACCCCCATGCACCCCCTTTGGCCAGGGCTAGGGGGGTGCACACACCCCTGAACCCCCCAGTAAATCCATCCCTGCATAAAATAAAGATTGTCTGGCATTAGACAGAGTAAAGTACGGGGAACGAAATAACAGCAACTCAATTTTAGCTCCGACGTACCGGAATTTCTGGCCGGTCAAATTATTCAGCTAAAAAAGCAAAGCCTTGTAAAGTATACCCCTAAAAATGTGACTGACTATCTTCCCAGTATAGCTTCTCAGTATTCCTTCACATAAAACAGCTTGCACTATATTTATTCATCGATCACTCGCTTACAATAACACCGTACATATACACAGAACTTGTTAATGTTTGTTCCTACACCAAATAAAATGTATTGCTGCATTCTTATATACAAATGTTGTGTTGGTTTATATCACTATTATTTGGCCTATGCCCACTCCAGAACATACCTAAACTTCGCTTGGAAAATAGCCGGCAAAAATTTTCACCTACGAAAAACAGCCTACAAAATTTGACATATTTTCGGAACATTATTTCGACTACCCTGCCGAATGGCAAAACTCCCTTTTCAAATGGCAAAACTCCCTTTTCAAATGGCAAAACTCCCTTCTCAAATAGCAAAACTCCCTTTTCAAATGCAAAACTCCCTTTTCAAATGGCAAAACTCCCTTTTCAAATGGCAAAACTCCCTTTTCAAATGGCAAAACTCCCTTTTCAAATAGAAAAACTCCCTTTTCAAATAGCAAAACTTCATTTCAAATAGCAAAACTCCCTTTTCAAATGGCAAAACTCCCTTTTCAAATGGCAAAACACCCTTTTCAAATGGCAAAACACCCTTTTCAAATAGCAAAACTCCCTTTTCAAATGGCAAAACTCCCTTTTCAAATGGCAAAACTCCCTTTTCAAATGGCAAAACTCCCTTTTCAAATAGCAAAACTCTCTTTTCAAATAGCAAAACTCCCTTTTCAAATGCAAAACTCCCTTTTCAAATGCAAAACTCCCTTTTCAAATGGCAAAAATCCCTTTTCAAATAGCAAAACTCCCTTTTCAAATGGCAAAACTCCCTTTCAAATGGCAAAACTCCCTTTTCAAATGGCAAAACTCCCTTTTCAAATAGCAAAACTCTTCTCTTTTCAAATAGCAAAACTCCCTTTTCAAATGCAAAACTCCCTTTTCAAATGCCAAAACTCCCTTTTCAAATAGCAAAACTCCCTTTTCAAATGGCAAAACTCCCTTTTCAAATGGCAAAACTCCCTTTTCAAATGGCAAAATCCCTTCTCAAATAGCAAAACTCCCTTTTCAAATGCAAAACTCCCTTTTCAAATGGCAAAACTCCTTTTTCAAATGGCAAAACTCCCTTTTCAAATGGCAAAACTTCCTTTTCAAATAGAAAAACTCCCTTTTCAAATAGCAAAACTTCATTTCAAATAGCAAAACTCCCTTTTCAAATGGCAAAACTCCCTTTTCAAATGGCAAAACACCCTTTTCAAATGGCAAAACACCCTTTTCAAATAGCAAAACTCCCTTTTCAAATGGCAAAACTCCCTTTTCAAATGGCAAAACTCCCCTTTCAAATGGCAAAACTCCCTTCTCAAATAGCAAAACTCCCTTTTCAAATGCAAAACTCCCTTTTCAAATGGCAAAACTCCCTTTTCAAATGGCAAAACTCCCTTTTCAAATGGCAAAACTCCCTTTTCAAATGGCAAAACTCCCTTTTCAAATAGTAAAACTCCCTTTTCAAATAGTAAAACTCCCTTTTCAAATGGCAAAACTTCCTTTTCAAATGGCAAAACTCCCTTTTCAAATAGAAAAACTCCCTTTTCAAATAGCAAAACTTCCTTTTCAAATGGCAAAACTCCCTTTTCAAATGGCAAAACTCCCTTTTCAAATGGCAAAACTCCCTTTTCAAATGGCAAAACTCCCTTTTCAAATAGCCTGTGTACAGCCGTTACTCTCGGCGAAGCGCACGAGAGAACATCTGTGAGTTGGATGCATAATCCTTGTTCAGGTCACATATGTATAAAAGTGTGAAAGCGACTGTCATTTTTGAAATTCTCCTTATATTTTTTCAGGCAGTTGCATCACTACCAATGAAAGCTTGTTCACTGTCATTACAAGTGAGTTGACTATACTAGATGACAAATAATAATTACCTCTAAAACAACTTTATTTTCATTAAGTTGTGCATCAAGCTTCTGGCGTGTACTAACAGTCTTTTGAATACCTGACAAAAATAAAAATTTTACGGTAAGACTAAAATAATTGTATATAGTTGTTAGGAAGGGGATCTGACAGGCTCCATGGTGGGAAATTGGGGTGCTGCGCCAAATATCTTCGGCGTACAAGGATTTGGCACACACCTAACTGATTTCTAGAAGAAACAATAGGTTCTGTTGTATGTAAGTCTATCTGACTGGCGTGCAAAAATCATTGGCATCAAATTGGTGTAAATATCCAGAGCACTATGGGACAGGCTTCATCAGTCCATAGTTCCAAGTTCCTCATCTTCTAGCTATTTAACTGAGTAAGATTAAATGTTTTTGAACTATAAATTCCTGGTACTCTATGATTTAGGTACTAAGTTTGGGTGCAAGCTAGCAAGTACTCTCTTAATAACATAATAGCAGACTCTTGCATAAATCAGGCCTGGCTGTTTGAAGCGTCCATCTCCACACACTAAGTTGTAGCCTAACTTGGTCTTTGCACTGCACTCTAGCTTAGATATGCTAGTGTATGAGCCTCAAAAATTTTCACTACTTAAATTTAGGGCAGCTTTATACTCATAGGTGGATTTTCATATTTTTTACTGGGGTGGTGCCAGAAATTTTACGGGGGTGAGCCGTGAGCAGGTGACTGAAGCAACTCATGATCGACTCAAGAAAAAAATCATGATTTTTAGCTTCGAAAAAAAGTTTTTTGAAGTTGTCATATCAATGGATTTGGCATGTCCGATTGTCTGTTGAGACTTGAGAGAATTAAAGTTAAATGAACCTGTAAAAGTGTAAACCCAATAGGTCAATATGAATACACAATATGCTTTTACTCTTATAAAGTCATTGACATTGTGTCGTTTGAATCCGAGTACATTTTATAATGCAACTCCGATGTAAATAATATTTGGGGCGTAAAGATTAAATCTAGGCAAGTCTATTTCCCAAAAGAATTAAAAACTAAAAATAATGTTCGTAAAAATTCCAAACGTTCCTTGCAAGCAAGCTATTTGCATGACAAGGCACTGCAAACTCTATTCAGGGGAGATAATAGAGTTTCAAAACTTTACAATTGCTCCAATAAACCAGTGAATGCAAGCGAGGAGCAATTAGTTTCAGAGTATTGCACTGTCTTTTTCTATTTGAGTGTACTCCTACGTTTATTTTGTATCATCAACACTCTGCACGTTGGAGTGGACTATTTAATTATTTTTTATTATGCCGAATATTGGGGGGGTTGAACATTTTTTTGGAGGGGTGGACATTTTGTTTGGGGGGGTTATAGCTAATATTGGGGGGGGGGTAGCACCCCCCTGCACCCCCCCACAAAA